>JAHWXV010071767.1:0-13142 GCA_024586415.1 Phrixothrix hirtus
TATCCTCTGAAATTTAAAATATTCTTAATTAGCTTATTCTACTGTCAAAAATAAAAGTCTAATTAAATGACAAGACATCTATTGACAACGAAATAGGGTTCATTAACGTACACGCCCAAACAACACTTACAGATAGGTTACAGAATAATTTCTCCGTCCCTTGAATTTGGCCTTAATCAAGAGATAAAGAAAGACTACGCATATCTACTGACACTAAAATTAGGGTAATCTATGTTTAGACACCGTCAATGCAAGTATGAGTCCAAGATCTCCACAGAAGATATGTATTGTTGATATCCCGTCACACGGGAAGGTTTAAGTTCTTATGCCTTTCTAAGGTCAACCGTAAGAAGCCAGAGAACAATAACAAAAAGGGGGGGGCACCTTAGTTTGAGTTGTTGAATTACCCAAAATGGTTCGTCGAGATGGCTTATGGGTTTCCGCGTCTACGCAAGAACTTCGTACGTTCAACAAAACTGCTACGGCATGAAATGCGCTGATCAATTCCCAGAGACATACCACTCCATCTCTTAGGTCGGGTCTTCCAACACTTGACACATCGAACATTCTCTTTTAACACAGAGCGAAGACACCGATTTTATTGCCCTAACGACTCGGCAAATGCGTACCCGCTTTTGACCATGTCACCGAACCCTATCAGACGTTTGGAAATTACGTTTCTCTGTCACACTTCTGGCACGATTAGATTCTGAATCGACACGGACGTGAAGGAAACGCGTCTCTTGTATTGTTTTTATCTGATTCCAAAAACCAACCAATTTATTTACTTTTTCTCTTTAAAATTTTTCTAAAAATTTTCCCGTTGTTCCGTCAACAACCCCGTTTCTAAGAAACCAAACCATGGCGGCAACTTAAAGAAAAAAAGATTTTGTCCTTTATTAGCGGAACGCCACCAAAATCTGAAAAATCATAAGCCGATTGAAACTGAAAACCGAAAATCTCGGGACGCCTTAGAAAAACGAAATCGAAGCGAATTTGCTGGAAAAATTATTTTAGAGAACAGGACTGCATGGAAAAAAGTGGTCTAAAATGAAGATGTGCGAGTCTGTTTTATAAATTGTGAACGTAGGAAACCATACTTTGAAGCAAAGCATTCGCGAAAGGGTACTGAAGAAATAACAATAAGCGTAGATACTGGAAAGAAGCCCCGCTCTTCTTCTCAATCTTTTGAGCAATTGTGCTACAGGTTATTCCTAGAATTTTCATTAATATTGACTGCCGTCATTTCTTTTGTCTTCCACTCGACCTTTTTTCTCTAATTTATTTTTCTTTATCTTCGTTGATGATTGCGCTTCAAATTATTCTGGGATTTTGACGCCAAAGAGAAGAAGGCGAGATAAGAACAATGATTATAGATTGTACATTGATTCCGAATACAAAAACTTAAGAAGAACAATTAACATTGAAAAAAGTACTGAAGGTATCTTTCAATTCCTAATAAATTAGAAAAAAAGTTATTTCTAAAGTTTGATATAATCTGGACAAGTCGTGTGCAGAGAAAAAAAGTGAGAAAATAAGACTCAAGTATGGGGTTGTTCTTCTTCTTCATTTTCTTGGGCAAGTATGTCCCAGACTACTCTGAGTTCTCATTAAGTTTCTTCCAACCTCTTTTCCACAGGTTTCTTCATAATGCTTGCCAACCCAGGTGGCTGTATTTCAAATATTTTTGTCTCACACCTCATAAATTTCCTTATCGTTGCCTTCTTCACTAAATTTTTGTTCTCAACTGTGGATTTATTATTAAAACTATTTCAGAGAGCAGGGCTGCATGAAAAAAGTAGCTGAAGTAAATTCAAGGATGGTTCGGAACATAAATGTCAAAAAAGAAGATGTTAGGGCCTGCTTTAGAAGTCGAGAACATAGCAAGGAGCGAAACGGTACAGACGGGAAAGTATTTCGTGAAAGTACAGACTGTTGAAGAAAAAAATTGAAGTAAAGCACTGGGAAAAACTAGACCAAGAAGCAAGATTGCGCAGAAACAAGTAACAGCAGTCAATCGTATGGTGATTCAAAAAACCAAGCATGAAAGTGGGTGTTGAAGAACATATTAAAACTACTCATTCTTCTTCTTCATCTTTAGATAGTTACGCTTTGAACTATTCCGGAATCTGCTCACGCCCACGAAGTAATGATGGGCAAAGAACCAGATGAATCATTGACGAACAAGGTTGTGACGAATCACTTAGATCAGATATTAAGATAGGACAGAAACAGTAGTTCGGAGTAGTTGAAGAAAATGTTTGGGCAGTTGTGTTCGGCACAATTGCAAGACTTGCTATTAATTCTGACGTCTGTCATCTATTTCCCTTCCTCCCAGCTCTATTTTCTTAATTTTCCTTTATCTTTTTAAATTGTTATGTTTCAAACTAATCTAGGTTCTGTAGCACCAACAAAAAATATGGGTAGACGAAGAATTAGAAGAGTCCTCGAGGAGCAAAATTGCATAAATCATAGCAAGATTGTGCGATAAAGTAACAACACTTTTTTGGGCATTAATACTGCTTTCCTCCCAACGTCCTTTCTGAAATTTGTTCTTTATCTTATTATATGGTTGCGTGTCAAGCTATTCTAGAATGGCAACACCAAAGAAATAAACATAGACGAAAAAATGGAAGAATCATCGAGGAATAAAATTCAGCGGAAGCGTCGGGTAAAAGTAGATTAAGGATACAAGATTGAACAGTAAACAGCAGTTCGAAATGTAGCAACCTAAGAAGAAGAATGAAACTAACCTCACTTCCTTAAATCTTTTTTTCGTCTTTTGTGTTTTAAACTATTTTAGGGTGACAACTCCAAAGAAATGGAGATGGGCGAAAAAATAGAAGAATCATTGAGGAAGAAAATTGAGTGGCAGGGCTAGGAAAAAGCAGATGAGACAGTAAGATTAAACAGAAAAATCTGTCAATGGTCAGTTGTATGATAATTTGTAATACAAAAACCTAAGAAGAATTTTGATCAAATGAGTATAATATGGTTTGGGTAAGATATGCATTGAGAAGACTCGCCAAAAAGACCGTAAAGTAGGCTACAGACTTTTTCTTTGTTCTATTTTGTTGTCTTAACTGCCATTAACACTAAGTGTTGGCTTGGTTTTGGCCTTGGTCCCAACTTGTTTTCTTCAAATTGGTTGCGCTTTAAACTATTCTAGGATAACCAGGGAAGAGAACAACCGTTGAGGGGAAACAGGAAATCTTAGAGCGTCGTGCACAATTGGGTAGAAAAAATAGGTGGTTGTATGGTTGTCCGAATACAGAAACCATAGAAGAAGAATTAGTCTTATAGAAACCACTGAACAAGTAGTGAATAGATAAAATTAATTCTTCAATTTTGCGACCAGTTATATTCCAGAACTCAAATTGCATTTTACCAAACCCTCTTTGTTTCAGGATCTGCTAGCTCTTTTTTCCCCTACCTTGTGTTCTGTAAGTCTTCTTCGCCGCTTCCTAATCACTGCCTTCTTAATTGAATTTTGCCTTTAGTTCACGAGGATTGTCTTTTAAACAGTGCAAGAACTTATTCCAAAGAAAAGGCCCACGTAAAAAATAAGTGAAGTAAATTTGAAGATTATTCGGAACACAAGAACACGCTCCTGTTTATAAGTCGAACTTCGAAACAGGGTATTTCCCAGAAGAAAAATTTGATGCACAATCACTTGTGCGATTATAATTAAAGTAAAAGACGCGTTTCCCTTGAAGCCTTATAGGCAAAAGCTTTTGCCTTCTTCATTTTTTTTGGAAAGTTGCATTCCAGATTATTCCACGAATTAAGCAATAGTTTTTCTTCCACCCAATCTCCGATTCGCAAATTTATTCTTCACGTCTTATTTGGTTACGTTTCAAATTATTCTAGAACTTCAACGCGGATAGGGGAAAAGAAGATTAGGAAGTAAAAGTAGGGCGACATAGCAACAGTCATTAATCTGATGGAATCGAACAAAAACTGAAGAATGTTCATTTTCGATCGAATTCTAAGTTTGTCCTTCCATTTCATTTTCAAATTATTCTAAGAGCTACCATTAATATTAACTCTTTTGGGCCCATCTCTACTTTCTCTTTTTAAACGCTAAAGTGTTTCGGTGAAGAAATTGGGGGAAAAAGGGGCACTAAAGAAATTCGAAGAAAATTAACTTCTAGGTTTAACATGGTTTGGTCGAGAAGGTTGTGTTTCAGACAGACTATCATTAAAAGGTTTTTCACGATTTTTCCCAAAGTGATGGCCTCAGCGCTCTATTCTTTTTTTCTATTCCAGGGCACAAACTCACATCTTCGTCTCATAATCCGGAGCCTACTGTGTTTTGTTGATAAAATTTACATAAAAGGCAATGTCTTTTGAAGAAGGAATTGAAGAACATCATTGCGTCTTCTTCAATTGCGAAAATTTCCAACGGAATTAAACAGGTCCTTTAGATCTCACATTCTTCACTCTTTTGATACTAAAAGTGGTTAAGAAAATTAGTCTCAGATTTTCTTTCCAAAGTGAATTGTCCGCCACGTAGTAGAAAGAAATTGAAGATTTGTGCAGGATTTTTCTTAAATTTCTTCAACGCTATGGAAAATGGGTTAAAATGTTTGCTTTCAACGGTGACTTAATTTCGCTTTTAAATATGGCGAATAAGGATAGATGGTCGCCTTTTGGTACTTTTGCTTTTAAACCAATAATGCATGCGAAATGGTCCAAAACAAGAAATTTGGCAAAATGTAAAAAAATAATTAAGAAACAATTTAAAAAGCACAGGAAGAATGAGTTGTTAATTTTTATCCATAAAATTGGATGTACAATTTGGTAGCCTAAAGGAGATTCCTTTATGACTTAAGCAACAACTTGTCAAAACCACAAACGTGTACCGAAGTGAAACCGCAGCTCTCTCCCACATGACAATATAGCGGTAAAAATTAAGGTTGTATCGGTATTACAGCTGTTTGTTGATGTATAACAAAAAAGGAATAAATTATTGTAATTAAGCTTCTGTTAGAGATAATAATACGGTTAAACGTATTATAAAACATACGATGTTCATATGTTTCATTAAATAACTCTGAATCTCAGTTTTAATAAATTCACATGTCATGCTTGATATTATGAATTGATCTGCTATTTCATTATTATGTTATTCATGTATAGAATAAAATTATGATGGACTAACAAACGAGAAACTTCAATGAGATACTTTCGCCGATTGCAAGCTACGTAAGCTAGAGTGAGATGGAAGAAGTGACCCTCGCAAATACATTTTGGGGAAGTGGTTACTTCACATATGGTTAATTCAAACTACTGAAATTTTAAATTAAGAAATTTGTTTTGGTTAGCCTAATTATTTCATTTTTGCCAAAATTATAACTAAAATAATTGAGTCATTTGGCATATGCTTAAGTATTTTGCCAAAATTGCTTTATAATGTTTAACCGACCTTTGAAAAATGTTTTTTGAAACATAAACATAAAACAACGTGTTTTCAGTTTTAATTTTTGAAAACACAAATGTGCGAAAATTTCGCACTAAGCCATTTTGCGAATGAGCAAATAGGAATTTCAGCTAGAAATGCAAATTTTCCCCGACTCTCTTTTTAACTTCTCAAGATCTACATAAATCTGTTATTTTGAATACTATTTTATTATTCACTGAGCCTAAAATTCACCTATTCGCCCAGCGACTCATACCCGAAAGCGATTCAAATATTTTTAATACAACTATAGTTCATTTACTGAATGAAGAGGGCAACACAAGCGTGCACACAGATTTACTTAAAAATCGTTTCGTTTTCCGGAATATGGTTTGATACACAATTATAAAATGCTGTGCTCTCCAATACGTCGCTCTACTTCGGTGTGCGCTAATCCTAAAGCGACAAGTAAAGGATCACTGTTAAATTTATTCTACTTCTACCCGGTGCCTTGCACCACATTGACAAAAACCGGAAAACAAAATAGTGCAAGCGGGCATTATTCATTGAGCAGGCGATGTGTGATTTATTCGATAGGTTATGGCGATATATTGTTTCGTTATATTTGTTTATTTTAAATGCCAGCATAGATTTAGGCTATTTTACAATTTCAGATAATTCAGTAGGGTAATATTATTGTGTACTGTATAATAGCGATCACTTGTTGCAACTTTACTTAACAGCCTGGCATAAGTATAGTGAAAATAGTAAATTGAGTTTTAAATGACAGAAATTGACACTATATTTGTTTAATTTAATTGAAAGTTTTTATTTCAGTAGCGTAGATATGTTTTATTATTGCAAATAATTCCAAAAGGTAATGCGTAAAGCGATCGCTTGTAGTGATTTTATTTATCAGGAGATCTCAACATTACAGCCTTGAATTTACGTAATTCAGGGGCGTAGTTATCGTTTGTAATTCTTCATGATAAGTAGCCATCGTTGCAATTTTCACCTGATTTTTAACAAATACTTTCTCTGTCAGTTACTTGGTTTGCGGCAAAGCGTAGTCAACTCGATAAAACTGGTAGCGCGCATTTATTTATATTTTGACCAGTTGCGTTTTTGTTTCAAGGTGGCTTGCCACCGACATTTAGCATTAGAAGGAACGTACGACCTGCAGTAACTAGCTGACGCACCACCGCCATCTTGGAAACGTGTCTGTGACGTACTGAGCGAACCGTGCATTTTCCAAATGCACAAAGATGGGCAATAAATTCCACTCGACAGTTTTAATTATTTGAGTAACCATAGCTATTCTGACGGAAATCCGTAGCGATGCAACGTGTTTCTTTGGGATTTTGAAAACGATGGCAACAATTGAAGCCTAAATAGAAATATTATTTCATTGTGTTTCATTTACTGCATAACCATAAAACTTAGAATTGTTAAATCAAAATTGTAGCTTAATTCCTTTAATCCAAATACTTAAACGTTTCATTCAGATTCTGTTAAATTTTAAAGATACGTATAAAGGTGAGTTAAAGAGTGGACTAAGTGATCACGTCCTTCTTAATATATGAATGGGTCAACAATAAAGCTTAAAAATATTTCCCTTTAGCTTTTAAGATATTTTGAATTCAGAATCACTGAGATAACGCATGCTTTTCAAAAATTTCTTGCATTTCACCTTTCACCATTCACTGAGCATGAAAACGAAATCAATGTGAAGAATTTTTTTGAATTATATTAAAGTTTGTGTGAAAAAGTGAAGCATAAAGCTTAAGAATGCAAATTTTATAATTACAGCTGTATTTCTAACATTTCCTAATTTCTGCTTCATCGAGCAAAGTGTACAAATAGATGATAGCAAAGATGACAAAATGAATAACAAATTTGAGCTAAGCCCGTTTCATAACCTGAATAGCTATAACTCATGAATGGGAACAAGGCAATGCGAACCATATTGTTTTCTGTCGAATTTTGTTAATTTTTGAAAATGTGCAGGAAGGTGAATCGGAGGGTGGATTGAGTGATCATGTATTTCTTCATATAAGTAGGTGATGGCAAATTTGGAAAAAGTGAATAAAGAATTTCGCCCAAGGCCTCATGAATGAAAACTAAACTCAATGAAAGTTCGTAAATTTTGAAAACTTGTAGTAAAGTGAGTTGGTGTTTGCACTGAGTGATCACGTACTTCTTAATCTGCATACAAATGAGTATGAGCTTGAAAATGCAAAGTATTATTTTAGCTACAAAATTTTCTAATTTCCGATTCTCTAAGCAATATATACAAATAAGTGGGTAAGACCTTTCATTTAAGGGGTTTTCATTCACTGAAACTGAAACTGTGGAAGAGTAATATGTTCTAGTATTTTATAAATTTTGAATACATGCACGACGGTGAGCTGGGAATGTGCATTGTGTAATCACGTTTCTCTTAATGTGGGCATGGATCAAGCATAATTAATTCCGAATTCACTGAGCAACTGTAAAAAAGTGAATAAAGCATTTCACCTAAATGGTTTTAGTTCACTTAGTATGAAAACTAAAACAATGTGCAGAATAATAAATTCTTTCGGATTCTGTTAAATTGTGAAGACATGCAGAAATGTGAGTTGAATTGATTATGCTTTCCTCAAATTTTGAACAATTGAGTCATAGAGCTTGCAAATGAAAATTATAATTATGATTAACATCCTTTATTTACCTGCAGTTCTAAGATTTTCTGTTTCACTGAGCAAAACGGTAATAAGGAATAAGGAATTTCACCCAAGACTTTGTTATTCACTGAATAGTTGTATCTCATGAATGAAAAATACAATTACACGATGCAAATAATATTTTCTTTCGAATTTTGTTAATTTTTGGACCGTTGCAGGAAAGTGAGTTGGAGTTTGCACTGAGTGACCGCCTATTTCTTAATGTGTGAACCTACAAAAGCGAATATAATGTAGTTCGCATTTTTTATTACCTTGCAGTTATGATTCGTTAAGCAAAACGTGCACAGGCGATAGCACAGTGAAGAACTTCTCATCCGTAGTTATCTCACGAATGAAAACAAAACGATGTGAAAAATTGTTTCGCTTCGAATTCTGTTATATTTTGAAGTTGTGTAGAAAAGTGAGACGGAGTTTTCACTGAGTAATCACGTCTTTCCTAAAGTGCGTATAACTAAATCATCAAGCCTAAAAATGCGAAGCATAATCGAAGATATCGTTCATTACTGCCTTAAG
The DNA here is from genome assembly GCA_024586415.1 of Phrixothrix hirtus. Lineage (NCBI taxonomy): Eukaryota > Metazoa > Arthropoda > Insecta > Coleoptera > Phengodidae > Phrixothrix > Phrixothrix hirtus. Next base: position 8,638 of record JAHWXV010071767.1, read on the forward strand.
ATATTTTATTTTATAATTCACTGAGCAAAGTGTACAATTGGATGATGGCAAAAATAGCAAAAATGTGTTTACTGTGCGATTATATCTAATAAATGAAAATTAAAGTCATGCGAAGAATGATATTTCCTCCCGACTCATGAATTTTGAAAACTTGCAGTACAGTGAGTTGGAGATTGCACTGAGTGATCGCGTCTTTGTTAACGTAAATATGAATAAATGACGTAGCATACAAATGCAAAGCGTACTAAAAGATAACATTGTTTCTATTTAGCTTAAAGATTTTCTAATTTCCGATTCACTGAGCAAAGCGTACAAATAGGTGTTGACAAAAGTAGGGGGAAAAGGAATTTTCTCCCAAAACATTTTTATTCATTGATCAAAACTAGAACGATGCGAAAAATTCTACAAATCTTAAAGGCGTGCAGAAATTTGCACTGAGTGATCATGTTTTTCTTGGTTTCAAGCTTTTCGGGATTCTGGTTCACTGAGCAAAACTTATAGATGGATAATGTAAACATGACACAGGTAAATGAAGATTTTCACTAAATACCTTATAATTTACTGAGCAGTTATAACCCACGAATTAAAACAAGGCGATGCCAAAAATAACATGCCTTAATGTTTAAAAACATAAATCGCAGTTTTTATGTCCCTGTAACTCTAAGAGTTCCTAATTTGATTCACTGAGCAAGGATACAAATAGAGTGAAAACTACAAGGACATGAAAAATTATGTTTTCTTTCAAATTATGTTAAACTATGATTTGCACTGAGATATCATGTCCTTTTAATGTGCGCAGGGGTGAATTATAAAAATTCGAAAGTGCAAATGTTACTGGTACAGATTTACTGAGCAAAGCATGCAAACAGGTGGTGGCAAAATTGACTACAGAATTTACTGCATTCACTGAATAGTTATAACTCCTGAATGTCATCAAGACTATGTAAAGAATAATGTTTCCTTCGGATTATGTTAAATTTTGAAGGAGTTGTTGATTGTAAGTCATATTAAAAAAAATGATTTGCTTTCAACCATGAACGCAAATTTGTATGAGTAAGATATACCTAGAAAATTAGATTTGTCGTCATTTCTATAAATACACAAGTTAAGACTCCAAGAAAACTGCTTTCAACAAAGGAACGCATTGCCTGCAGCCTATAAAATAAAATTAAAAATCACTAACAATGTTTCAACAAAAAAATTTACAGAAATGGATTAAAATCCCAACGTGAGAATTTTAAGAAAGTGAAAACCAAGTGAGAAAGACACATTATGTCCCCAATTGGTAAATTAAGATGCAAGAAAATGTTGTTATAATAACAACCGAAATGTATAAAAAGTCAAACTGAGCGTGCAGCGTCTTTTTCGTTGTGCTACAGGTGATTAAGGACAGTTTAAATCATCTGCAAGTTAGTCTGTGTGTACATGAACTAATTAGCTTCACAAAGAATCTTCATGATAAGTTTGCTCCCAAAGAATATCAACTTCCCAATACCATGGAATCCTCACAAGTTGATGCCGCTGGGAAGCACTCAATCAAAGTCTTCCTAACAGTGAATGATAGATGTAGGTCAAGTGTAAAAATAAATATTATATAGTGCAATTAACATTACGCGGAAAATTTCTAATTCAGTCCTTTTACAACGGAAACATTTATATTATTAGGTAGCAAGGTTTAAACAAAGGATTAACTCGCACTTGTTATAACCTAAAAACTTTTAAAAATAGTAAGCTGACCTAAACTTATTAAAATTTGTATTTGTTTGACAATTTATGTATGTTTATTTTTACTTATTCAATATTATCAATTATTGAAAATAAATGAGTTTATTGATTTTACTTGAAGATAACAAAAGGGTATTTTAATAGTTCAGGTAAACATAATCCTTGGTGTCATTGCTTTTGTATCTTTGAGTGACAAGTGTAAACCAAGGATTATCATACTTAAAGTAAGTTTTCATTTACTATGTGTAACAAAAAGAATTTCTTTGTCATAAAAGTTAAAAAGGACATATTTTATATTAAAACGATATTTAATCGGTGCCTTATACAGCTCCAATCGAACAGATAATAAATTCTGTTCTCATCGAAGGCTCTGAAAAACAACTTAGTTCGCATTTGTTGTAAATGTAATAACGGACAATGATTCGCTTAAAAGTACATTAATTACACTCAATAAAATGGCGATCTACCAATGTTGATTTCAAATTAAACTTAATTAACACTTACAGTTTGTAGCACTTATCTGGTTTATTACACCATAGTTAGTGGTTATTCGATCCCTGCAGTTCAATCAGCCTGAACATTTCAAGGCGGGAAACCATTTCTTTTAAAAAAACAGGATTTTACCATCCTTTAACCTTAACAATTTATGCGAAAACCTAAAAACTCAGTGGAAAAGACGAAACAAGTAGAAACTTAGAACAAATTTCTATGGATTACATTTCAATATAAAAATCAATGAGCACATAGTAACAAATTACAATACTTCATATTCCTTAACAATTTATGAAAAGTAACGAATTAACCCATTGAAATTCTTGAAATTACAATTGATAACTGCAACACAAGAATGTGTTACACACTAAATGCCGCAAAATATTAACCTGCACGAAAGCGTTTTGCATAGAATCGAATTACGCAAATGGACACACCAATTAAAATAGAATAAACTCTATAAAATCTAATGGTTTTATAAAAATGTGACCACAAATCTTCTCAGACTAGCAAGAAGTTTTGCTATATTGTTAAAATAACTAAAATCTTAGATCGATTTAACATAAACCTTAAGAAAATAGTTAAATTCTCTTTTGAAAACAATAAAAACAGAATCGGCATTGTATAGAACTGAAATATCTTAAATTGATTATATTGATTAACTTGCCCAAATGTATGGTACGATAATTTAAGTCGTAACTTGTCACTTGCAGTCATTTAAATAGTGCCCGCTCGACTAAGAATAATTAATTTGTGTTTTATTATCAGTTGCAGACAACAAGGTGCATTGAAATTAATTAGAGTTTGTACTGATTGTGAGAGATAACGTATTCCTTACGTATGCGAATTTTAATTCTAGTTGGCGGCCCTTACTTCCTGTAGTTCTAAGTTTTGTTTTTTTGAATAACATATAGCATACAAAATGTGATTTCAAAAATATAAATGGTAAACAAGGATTACCTAAACTCATGAATGTGTGAAATATAGTGCGAATGGATCAACCAGTGCACATCTTAATTGAAGATAACCTCTAGTTTTAAAATGGTTCGCTTTCCAATTCACCAAATATATATATCTGCTACTCAACAAATTCTTATTCATAAAGATTTGTATAAATGTGAATAAGATATTTCGACCAAAACGTTTTCATTCACTGAGTATGAAAACAAAACAAACGCAATGTGAAGAATGAAAGAATTTTGTTAAATTTTTAAGACGTAAAGAAATGCAATGTACAGGTTGCCCCAGATTTTTCTTAATGTGCGAAGAAGTGAATTAAAAAGCTTTATAATTACGGCTAGGAATATCAGTATTGCTTTAATTCCCTCCTAAGGAAGCGGATTGCTGTGGGGTAAACTGAGACACCTCTTCCGCCAAAAATGAGAAGTAAAGATAGGTGAAGACAAGAATGGGAGAATACTGCCTTGGCATTTACCTCAAAGAAGATGTCTCTGTCGACTCGGGAAACTACTCGAAACCTGAATCAGTGCAGGTTGTCCGGGGATCGATCCAGAGCCTCCCGAATGTTAGAACGCAGCGTTAACCACTCCATCTCGGTAATTACAGCTAGCATTCTTTACTTCACAGCAGTTTTTAAATTTTTCGATTTCTAATTCACTGAGCAAAGAATGCTTAGGGGTGATGGTAGCAATTGCAATTTTGTTCAATGAATGAAAACAAAGCGACTTGAAGAATAATGTTTTCTTTCGGATTATATTTGAACTGAGTGTTAACGTCTTATTCACAGATTAAGCCTACAAATGCGAATTATAGTTGTAGTTAGCATCATTTAATTCCTTAGAGATTCTTTTGATCTGATTCACAGCATACAAATCATCGCAACAATGGCAAAAGTAAATAAAAAGTTCCACTCATTCACTGAGCAGCTGTATTATGTTTGATAAATTTCGAGAACTTGCAGAGAAGATAATTGGAATGCGCACTAAAAGACCGCGCCGTTCTTAATTTTTACATAAGTGAATCACAGAGATACAAATACGAATTATAGTTGTAATTAACATTATTTACTTCCCTGTAGATTTAAGAACAACACTTCAAAAGCAGAAAAATGAACACGAAACTTCATCTAAGATCTTTTCATTCACTGAGCAGTGTGAAGTAATGTGAAATTATGTTTTCTTTTTTGCAAAAAATTGAATTGGAGTTTTCACAGAGTAATTATGCCTTTCTTCATAACACCTAAAAATTTGAATAATAATTGAAGACAGCATCCTTTGTTTCTCTTTAGTTTCAAGCAAAAATGACAAAAGTTAATAAACAATTTCACA
>JAHWXV010071768.1:0-20943 GCA_024586415.1 Phrixothrix hirtus
TATATATATATATATTTATATAAAGGGTGTTCAGCTAGGAATGGGACAGCACAATATCTCGGAAACTAATGCAAATTTTAAAATTCTGTAGACATTGTTATAAATTTAAGGTAGTGGCACATATTTTGCGATAAAAGTTTTTAAATTAAATGCGTCACCGCTAAGTGGCGCTACCGAACTTAATTTTTTTAAATGGAATATTCTACTTTTTGCAATTTGAAGCATATTTGTGATAACTTTCCTTATAACCGCTAGCAATCTATTTGGTTTAGTTTTCGTGGACAATAATTTTGATAAATTTAACACAAGATGTAAAAAATTTATTTTGCAGAGATAATAAGCAATGATTAATTTATGAATAACTTTAACACAACTTAAAATACTTATAACGGGACGAAAATGTCTTTAGGCCTTTGAAGGTTGAGGGAAATGCCGTTTTTGATACTGAATCAGCTCGTTGCTACGGAAGCCACAGTGAAGCATGGGGGGTTTTACAGTATTTGTTCGTAATTGATTGAGCTAAAAATTCAGGATGGCTTACGAGAGGTAAAATTGGACAAAAGTCGTTATATTTGGGCGCCACCTTATCTGTTTGTCAAAACAGAAGTTTTAGTTAATGGAGACTAAACGATAAGGAATGTAATTCCAACCGTAAATGCGAAATTAATTAAATCGGGAATGCTTACAAAGTAATTGGTTTCTTGTAGGCCACTGAAGAAGACCACCTAAAATTGTACTGTTAGACTTACAATGTGGGAGTGTTCCTTAAGTACTTAAATCTATTATTTTGCTGTAAGAAAGTTATTGTTAATTCTTATTACTAAGATTACGAAAAATTCTGAAAAAATAAAAGCATCTGGTTTTGAATAAACGGTTATAAAATTAATATAACTTTTATAGGCAATTAGAGCACATTTGGTTAAACAATTAATTACTAACTAAGAAAACGGTTATAGAAAAACAGAAGGAGAAGTACAAGAAGAAGAAGGGATCCCCAATTTAGTTACTTAAAAATCTACTTAAATTGTTAACAAGATATTGATCCCTTGAATTAAAGGTGGCTCAAAATAGCAATAATTAACTATACTAACTATTTATTCTTACTTTAAATTTCAAAGAGTTCACATAATTAAATATCAAAATGTCTAACTCAGACTTGACGGTAGTAACTTCCCCAGCGAATGTTATTGCGTTATCAAAAAAATATCAGGATTGAGGCTTGGATTCCTCAGAGTAAACTTGTTGGTTTGTCAAGTGGAAAGGCCTTAATAACAGAATAATTGCCACTCATGATTCGTGACTTTAGCAGCACAATTCAATGACTGCTGTAGTTTCTGATTGTAATGCATTTGGAGTACTTTCCAAACGTCCGATGAACCCTTTGGCAAATTTAGACGAGGATTACGAAATTTGTTCCAAATCTTATTTGATTCGCAAGAAGCGTCAATTTACCTAATTCGCTACGATTCAGACAGTCGGTAGTTGAAGCACGTGGCTAGTTGGAATCGTAGAATTCAGAAACGGCAATGCCTCACTAACGTGTGCTTGTACTTAAGAGCTCTAGGCTCAAATAACTAATTTTGTATTCCTTCACCTTGAAATTTCCGGAAAAAGGGGGGTTTGGTGGTTGCTATTTATTTATAGAGACAAACATGGTTTCGTGGAAAGCTGAAGCTTTAAATTGTTTTTACATTCATAAACCAGGGGTTTTTAAAAGTTCATTCTTATCAACGAAATTCGTAATAACCTGTAAAATTCTTATTTATTAATTTTGATACCAAATGACTACTGGTAATTTGGTAATTTACACATTTGATTCTGTTATTGATTTCCTTATATACAGGATGTTGTTCCCAAATTAAAGATAGATGTTGTAGGAATTTTAGACGCGCTTACAGACTATTACGTTAAGTGTTTAAAACTCAAAAGATAAATATGAAACCAAATACCTTAAAGTGAAAGCGAGATTAAATCAAATTAAGTGCTCAAAAGTTTCTCCATCACATTATATACTAGTTAAGTTTCATCAAGTTTCCGGCGCTATGCTGGCACAAGCGATTCTGATACGCTCTATTAATTCTTCAATATTTTTGGAAGGTGTTTCGTAGACTAGATCTTTTAGATATCCCTAAAGGAAGTAATCGAAAGGAGATAAGTCCGGAGAATGCACTGGCCATCTTATAGGACCATTAGAACCTATATATCGCCTCAGAAATACCCTGTTCAGATGGGCCCTTAATATTTTGAAGGGGCGCCGGCCGTCGTCTTGTTGAAAATATATCAACCGCCACAAATTTGAATTAACATTCTTAAGCAAAAGAGATAGTTGATGTATTAGAAAATTCAGATATGGTGGTCCTGTTAAGGTGCCGTTAAAAAAATATGGATCAATAATTCCACATCAGACATTTACGCTCCATCTTCTTTGGAAATTGGTTTCTCTTATCCAATGTAGATTTTCAGGGGACCAGTAATGTGAATTCTATCGATGAACTATTTCGTTTTTTGAAAAGTTGCTCTCATGAAACCACAGAACATGAGCTACAAAACTGTGAATTTGTGAATAAACTACAATAAAATCTTGCTTGATAAAATTCAGGCTACCACTTCATCGTCATCGTAAAGCCTTGCACCAACTGAATTTTAAATAGTTTATATTTATTTGATTTTAATGTTATGAACTGAACCATCTGATATAGCACAATCTTTAGCAATAGACCTCACAGAAGTGTAAAGATTGTAAAAAATACTTGCTAGTACACTTATTCTGTTGACTTCATTTGTTGCTGTTCTTAGATTTCCACATTTACTTTCAAGAAAATCACCAGCATATCTTAACGCATTAGATGCACGAATAAATGTATTTTTGCCTGGATGGCGTCGATTAAGAGATCTAGTAGCATACAATGCTTGTGAGGCTCTTGCGTTTTCCATACATTCTCCATAAGCGGGATGACTGGCAAAGATTGGCTACGATATGGAGGCCGCTATTCATAGGCAGAGGCACTGAGTCATCAAATATTCCTGAGATAAAAGAGCAAAAGAAACAAACTAACACCATCAAAACAAGATCGGACACGCGCAACCGAGCCCAAAAACAACCAAATGTGACTAAGCCAAGTGCAACGAGGCACTATATAAACACCTCCCTAACACATACTACGCAGTACTAGAGTAAGAGGAAACCAAACAAGAAAATCTCAGTTACTAACCTGATAATGGCAAGTGTGATTTTGTCAAAACATCGAAATGAAGATCCTTCTCAGTACCAGCGCATAACACGAAGCAACACCCAGGTCTTTCATTTGACGTTGTACAGCTAATATCTCAGTAATTAGGTATTTTAGGGATGCAAATGATATATACCTTTTTTATGAGGCACGATTCTATAATATAAATATCATGAAGTTAAAACGCTATTTCGCTTTCCGATTTAAGCGCAAGCAAACTCAACTTCATTTTTTTAAATAGCACACTACTTCTTTCAAAATAAAAAGAGAATTTTTTTCCTGATTGCAGCTATATACATAAATACTCATTAATATCACACGAAAATGTTTTAAAGACGTATGTATTAGTAATTTTCAAAAATATGATATAATCTAGTTATCTTGCTGGAGAATACTAAAAACGAAAACTATACGCAAGTTTAATAAATTTTGGGAAACTTTTAAAATGGTAGGATATAATATATGTTCAAATTGGCGACCACCTTTCTGTTGAAACAAAAGTGCACGTTTTAGTAAAACACGTCCAGTAGCTGCTGAAGCTTGTTCTTGCTGAATATTTCTACAGAAATTCCTAATCCTATCTACCAGTTCAATAAAATTTCCAGATGGTTCCAGATAAACAGGATCTTTCATCATGTCCTATAAAAAGTAATCCATAACACTCAAATCTGGAGACCTTGGAGGTCATAAAATGGAACCAGAGGTATCGATCCATCTTTCAGGGTAGTGATTATCTAAAAATATTCTAATAATTCTTCTATTATGTGGAGCACCATCCTGCTGAAAAATTATGTTCTGGCGCATTTCTAAAAGTACAGCTTCTAGTAGCACAGGTAATTCATTTATTAGGAATTCTAGATATCTTTCAGACGTTAAATTATCATGAAAGAAATAAGGTCCTAGCAAATGACGCCCAATTATATTAATACATATTTATTCATATCCCTGTAATCAGAAAAAAAATCTCTTTCTAATTAGTGAAAAAGAAATGTAGCATTCCATTTGAAAAAATGAAGTTGAGTCTACTTCCGGTTAAACCGTAACTGAAAGAGGGTTTTAACATCATGACATTGTAGAACAGTGCCTCACACAAAAACAAGTTCATACCATTTGTATTCCTAAAATACATAATTACTGAGATATTAGCTGCAATAATCCTGATTGAATTTATTTCAATTTAGTGGCTGACCTCTTTAAATCAACATATCTTCTGTTTTAAAGCTCTTCAAACTAAAATATTCAACATGTCCAAGCTTCAGATAGTCAGGAAGTTGATGAGAATATTGAAATCAAAATCTATTTCTATTTTCAAAAATTGTAAGAAATTCCAGAAAAAGGCAAGAATGTGCTGACACTACAGAATTAGTGTATCAAATCAACTCGGTTTTAAATTATTTTTCAGTGACATAAATATGAGTAAAAGAAGGTATTACTCAAATTTCAAAAATTTATTAAAATTAATATTTAACCCGTGACATGTAATGTGAAAATACCCAAGTGGGCATGTGAAATAAATAAAATAAAATTGAATGAATTAAAAGTGTATTACATATAAAGCAGCTAATTAGAATAAAAGTGTAATGAAAATAAAGAAAAGTTTGAATACAAACGATATTTTGGAAATTATCAAGTTAATTACATATTTCAATATAAAAAACAATAAAAAAGAAAACATATCTGAACTTGATAGTTTACACAGCTATAAACAATAAAAGAACTTGTGTGTAAAAGTGAACTAAAGGCGTACCACTAATTAATACAAGATAGCACTGTGGCATTTATTACAAGGAGCTATAGGCGTTTATCAGTAAGTGAAGGTATTTCTATTTGAATTGTCATATAAGTGAAATAATAGTCAAATGATAATCAAAAATAAAACTAAACTTACTACGTAATTCCAAATTTTATTTACTGTTGTAATCTAGACAGTTAACGTGGTTAATTTTAGATTTATTCCTGAAATTTATATTGTAAGATTAATTCTAGTAAATGTTGAGAATTTCTTGTTAGTATTTAAAAGGTACTTTATTTCATGAACAACTTAAAAAAATTTGTTTATTTCAAATTCAAATAATAAATAATTGGCGCAATGCATCTACAATTTTAAACTTGATTAAATTATCTTATTTCAAGACTGGGTTCTATTCAAGTGAAACAAAAGTTGTGACCTATTATTTTATTCGATTGCATCCAGTCAAAATAGATTTAAATTTGAGCGGGAAAGAAATTTAAATAACTGAAATCAAAGTGCATATATGTATTCTCCTTGAAAGAACCTTAGAATCGTATCATATCCTTAACTATATTTTCAACAAATTTATCAGGTGGCAGGGGTGATTTTAACTCTTCTCCACTCTATTTAAAGTAGCAGTATTCTTTGAAGTATCCGGTAGCCAATTTTCATTCCAATTGTTTCCCGAGTTTCTGAACAGCGTACAGAAATGTGATTTTTAAATAAACTTTGAACGGTACATTTCTATATATAGATGAGTTATGATCAGTAAACCTATTAGGACCTCTAGAATACGTAGTTGATCTATTTCCCAAGAGTTTTGTGACAGTCTGCATTGTAATATGTAATATTATGGCGTTGTAAACGTTTTTCCGTTTTTAAATCTGAAACTTTTAAGTAAAGAAACAAGAAAGTTCCAAATAAAGTTCATTATGTTGGTCGTTTACCATCATTTATCGAGACCTCCTACATCTCTCTGCTACAATTCTTGCGGCTTAGAGGAGAAGAACTAACGACATCCTGGCCCTTCCTCCAATCGATGTCTAGAGAGAAAGTGCGTCATTGACTTAAACAGGTGATAGGTTGGTGGCGACAGGTCTAAGCTGTATGCAGAGTGAGGTAGCAATTCCATTCTATCGAATTCTAGTTAACGGCGAGTTCTTTAAGTAGTATGCGGTCTGGCGTTCTGCTATTTCTATAGATCATAGTGGTATATCTTTCATTTAAAATTGGGCACATCCCGTACAATTGAATTCTTAAATATGCTAATATTTAAAATTATTAACTCTCTAAAAATTAAAAGAAATATTTACCTTAAATTCATTTAAAAACCAAGTAAGTTTAAATTATAAATTTTTATCGTCCTACCTTTAGGTACTAGCTCAAATTGGGCAACATCTTCGCAATTCCACACAACGTACAGTATCCCTTTTTATGGAAACTTTTGTTCGTTAGTACATGTTCTACGAATTGACTGAAGTTTAACCACTGATTTTATTTGTTAAGATTGCGGAGATAGATCTAGTTTTCGGAAGAAACGGTGACTCCGATGTTGAGTACGCAGTTCATCGCAAACACGCATTCGTTGTTGCGGGGCGACTTATGGTCTATCATGAAAGGCGAAGCTCTCATGACAATTGCCGTGCGTTGGTCACCTGAGTTGCCTCAACAGTGGGGCGACTTAATTTTTAATTTTAGGTCTTCCGGAACGAGATTGCTCTTAAAAATCAACTTGTTCATTCCTGAAATTGTATACCAGTTTTGTGCAGTACGATACGAAATGACATCATGACCCTACGCTTCACGCAATATAGGATGGCATCGGCAGAAATCCGCCCCAATCTCTAATAATGGCGCAACATTGCCAAAATTTAATATTTTGTATTAGGCATTTTTAATTCACGAAAGTTATACCGAAAGATTTCAAACTAAATCTAGCAGGGATTACACCATGTACAACACCTTTTAGTTTGACGTATGACTTGTAATATAATTGAATAGGTACCTACAAAGAAAGTATCCCCGCTACCAAAAACCAATTTGAATGAAATTTTACACATATACTAAACATGTAAAAATTATGTACATATACTCCATTTTTCTCTGTAAAAAAGTCATTTAAAAGGTGAAAACTGCTCCAATATTGAGGTGAAAATTGGTTTTTTATTATTTCGAAAACCAGAGCAGATACGGAAAGCATATCGATTGACATTACCATTTATTTTTTAAGAGCTTTAGAACTATGTATATAACAATTCAGTGGTGGACGATTAGAAGTTAAATCTAAAACGTAGGACAAAATTCGGGATACAATTATGTCTAATCAAAATTGTAGTATTATTTTGGTAAACTCTGTTAAATTTACTAATTTAAATGCTTTTTTGTGAAGTCGTAACTTTAAGAATAGTCACAAAGGCTATATAAATTAAATTAAACGGTGTAGTAGTATTCTGTGTGATTCTATGTGATTGCATCTTACATAGGATATTGTATTTTCATCTTAAGAAAATGAAAAAATGTGATCCATCAGCAAGGTGAGGTTACGAGTTGATTTGCGTAAACAATATTTTAATGAAATCATTTACGTTTAAAGATAGATAAAGCAGTCCCAACTTGCGCTTTATTTTAAAGCTGCGGGTTCTTCATAGACTATCATAAAAGCAGCGTTGCCGTGCTTCAATACTAAAAAAGGGACCGTCGCTAAATTTAAACTGGTTGCAAACATTAAGGCTCGTCGAGAGAATATTTCACTAGTGAAGTAATTTTATACGAAAACGATTTGCACAATTATTGCAACATAGTGCAAATAATCTTGCTAATGTACTGCTTATGTTAATGACAAAATTTCAAATAAGTAACTTTATTTCCTGTCTTATAACATATCGTTAAATGGAATTATATGACCTACTGAAAAGTATAACTGAAGGAGCAACTGAACTATCCTTGATACTTGGTTAGAATTCGATCCTACAGTAAACGCATATTTACAGAACATTTTGACGATGATTACCAATCTACAGGAAATATTTATGAGCAATCAGAAGAAAGCGATACATTGTACGAACCATCCTGCTTATATAGAAAGACAGACGGTATCGATATAACTTATAAGGGTGAAATTATAAGAAACCGGCCAAAAGAGAAGATTGAATTTGGAATCTGTTTGCAGTAAATTTAAGCAAGCAAAACATGAGTGCCAGTTTATATAGGTGGGAAAAGCAACTAGAAAGCAGTTGTAAAATTAAAGTTTATTAGTAATACGTTTGGACCACTTTAAACGATGAACGGGATAAGGATCTATAGTTCATAATTTAGATTTGCGATAATGGGCATTACGAGCCAAGGAATTAGACCTATCAACGGTTTAATATTTCAAACATTGGGTAGTTTCATTTATACAAATATTTGATATAGCCTCATGAAAATAACCAAGGTCACTATACGGAAGCAAAGGAGAAAGCTTCAACTTTACAACAAACATGTGAGTCGTTCATTAACGTAGTAAAGGATCACAATAATGTATATGTAATTCTGACCAAAGCGTTTCAATTCAGAACTTTATCTAAGGTTGACGCATATAGGTTCAAAATTAGTTGACACTTTTAGTTAATCAGTATCTACAACAACACATAACTATACCAGTCAATTTATATCTGCTGATGGTAAATTACTTTCGCCTCTGTTTTTAATGTTAAAAGATGCTACAGGAAATATGCAGCCACGAGTGCAGTAGTTATTAAATCAATCAAAAAAGGTGTAAGTTTCGGCATTCCAATTGAACATTTGAAAGACTGATTTCAAAATGTGCATTTACTTAAAGCTCTTACAAAATCTTCTTTACTGCTGTAGTGGTCAATGCTCTGCTAGTGTAGCAACTCTTATTATTCCTGTAGATAAGGAGTGAACTTATTAAAGAATTCTGCCCAAAATGAAAGGGTATTTACAACCTTTGGACACAATAAATGACAATCATAAATGACACTCTCTATTACTGCCTTTGAAGTTTTTTAACAGAGGTGGCTTTAACACCATCTTGCGTGGATAGATATTTGTAATGGTTATTATTTGAACTATAGGGTGCGGAAAAAGGAAATTAATATTGTTACAATTGTTTCTACATTATAGACACAGAATTATCATTGAAAAAATTCAATTTGTAATTGTAACACCTAAAAATACGGGTAGATACCAAATCCAATGTGCTAAACATTCCTTTATATATTTAAATAAGATATTTATGGCCACTTTGTAAAAATTATTTTTGAAACTAATCAATATAATAAGTGCAAAAATTGTAGTTAAGGAGAAATTTTATACTTGCAATCATAGATAAAATAAAACAATATAATTGCATTTTGCAGTTGTTCATCTAATTTGGTTGTTGAAAAAAAGCAACTCAAATGGAAAACTAAAACAACTTTCTTTAGTTATAAGTCTATTATTGTTATAAGTTTTGGCCGCACAAACGTGACCCCCGCTTATTTTTTCCGTGGTTAAATCACATACAATCGATATAACTATTAAGCCTAAAACGTCTATACCAAAGAACTGTTGATGCGGAAATGACGTTCTTCTATCCTCACAAAATGGACGATTATATGCGCAAAGCAAATACGTTAATTTTCCCGCCAAGGGTGAGTATAACTTCTGATTCTTATTTATTCTGTGCTTTGGATTTTACGGATTTTGGTTTTGGAAAAATCATTTTTGAACATTATTTGATTTAATTCTGATGTTAAATAATGGCATTAATTTTCGTTTAAGGAATAATGTTGTAAACCTGTGATATTAACACGCAGTCAGTTATTATCACCGCGTTTTAAATGTGCATTTCAATATGCTGGATATAAAAATGAATATGTTACGTGACACCCAAAATGATTAATAGATAGTATGTTATCTTTGATAGCTAAGCACTTCAAATGTTATAATTAGAGATGCTAATTAAGTTTAGTTCAGATCAGAATAACTTCAGTTTGCAATAAGCCTCAATTAAGTTAATAAACTACGTTATAAAACATTAAAGTTGACAATAAAATTATATCTTTTAATAAATGTACAAAGTTAAAACTTAACTTATATAAATCAACGATCTACTCATTTTATCAATCCAATGGAATATCGACTTTAAAACAAAAGTCAGTATCAGTATACAACCATAATAGTGCCTTTGCTGTTATAAGGTGTACTTGGTGTAAAACATTTCTGAGATTAAATCATTACTTTGAAACATACCATTACTATAAAAATGATCAAGCCTAGTTTATAATTTGCAGATATCAAGGAGAATCATGTTATCATTTATTATGTGCTTACTTATACAAGGTGGTCCAAAACTAATGGTTCACAGATCAACATTAGATTTCTGACATAAAAACATACTTTTTCAACCGAACTGGTCCAAAAATGAGTAGTTAAAAATATACAAGGCGTTAAAGTTTGAATTTTTATTTTCATTTTTTGCCATAACTTTTGAAATGTTCCGTATATTAACCGAAAAATTGGTACACAAGGGTTTTTTTACATGAGAAATTGTAATATGATACCTATTTTACTACAACTTATACGGGGCGTTCTCTGCATTAGTGACATTGCTTTAATAAGGTTATTAGTTTTTTGTGCTTGAATTTAGATTATTTTCAATTCAATGGGTATATTATCCTATTTTTTCTAGGTAGAAAAGGTATACTTTAAAAATGTCGCCAAAACCAACCGTTTGTCAGAAATTTGTTACTGAAGTATCCGACGCAAAGTAGCAGCCAAACAATTATTAATGGTGTTCAACATAGTAGGCGGCTTCTCTAGAACAAAAATATCAAAGTCTTGTCAAAACGTTTAAATATTATTAAATAATTAGGAAATAATGAATGAAATAGAATAACTACTATTTATAATTTCTTAAATTAGACAAGAAATATTGATTAACGCAAAAGTAACAATTATTTTATTAATATTTACATTTACATAATATTGTTCCTGGGTTACAAATTTTCAAAATATCCTCCATTAGCTAGGATACATTTCTGTATTCTTTTGGCAAAAGACCACCTTATTTTAAATAATATTTCTTCGTTTCGTGATGGAACAAAAGCATTTAAATTTTTTTGCCATAACTCATCTCGAGTATTTATAGCTTCACTATAAACAATCGATTTTACGTATCCCAAACGCAAAAGTCCAAAGGATTAAAATCGGGACTACGTGCTGGCCAAGGAAATTCACTACCACGGCCAATTCACCGTCGATGTAGTTCCTGACCTGTACAGAAAAATGAGCTGGTGATCCATCTGCATAAAGATTATATTTTGACTTAAAAGCAATGATAAATCATCCATTAAGTCGACAAATTCATGTTGTAAAAAATTTAAGTATGTGCGACCATCGAGATTAGCTGATAATTCATATGGCCCCAACACATAATATCCAATGATGCCACACCAAACATTAATCTTGAATTCATGTTGGAAATGTCGTTCAGTTACCATATGGGGATTTTTAACTTCCCATATATGCTTATTTAGGAAATTATAAACACCACGTCGAGTTTCATCCGTAAATAATATATTTTTTAGAAACATATGATCAGCATTCATTTGATGTTCAAAAAAACGTGTAAACTGCAATCTAGGTAAGTAATCAGTCGGCAATTCATTTTGAACGGGTGTAAAGTGGTACGCATGAAAATTTTGTTTGTGAAGTACTCGAATAATAGACGATTTGCTTATACCTGTCGCAGCAGTCAATCGCCTTGTACTTATTTCTGCATTTTCCGCAACACGAACTAAAATTTCCTCTTCACGATTTACTGTGACAGTTCTTGGACGGTCTAAAGTATCTCGTTTAGACCGAAATGAACCACATTCGCCTAATCGGCCATAAAGGTTTTTAAAAAGTTTATAATCAGGCTGTCGTCTGTTAGGGTACATGTTGCCATATCTACGATGCGCAGCCCGCACATTATAATTTTCTTGAGCGTAAATGCTAAATAGATTGTGACGAAGCATTTAATTAAAAATTTCTCTTCTTAAATAAATAGATAACCAAATCACACGTTTTTGACAAGATTTCACTTTGACCTTAACAATTCGTTTGTTCTACAGAAGCCCCCTACTATGTTGAACACCATTAATAATTGTTTGTTTGCTACTTTGTATCGGATACTTCAGTAGAAAATTTCTCACAAACGGTTGGTTTTGGCGACATTTTTAAAGTATACCTTTACTTAGAAAAAATAGTAAAATGTGCCTATTGAAATAAAAATAATCTAAAATCAAGCACAAAAAAGTAATAACCTTATTAAAGTAATGTCACTAGTGCAGAGTTGTAGTAAAATAGGTATCATATTACAATTTATCATGTAAAAAAACCCTTGTGTATCAATTTTTTTGTTAATATATGAAAAATTTCAAAAGTTGACAGAAAATGAAAATAAAAATTCAAACTTTAACGCCTTGTATCTTTTTAACTAACCATTTTTGGACCAAGGTAAGTTTTGTTAAAAAGTAATATTTTTATGTCAAGAATCTAAGTTGCTCTGTGAATCATTACTTTTGGACCACCCTATATATGTATTTATACTAATTTATAATGCGATGTAAGTGCGTTATAAATAAATTAGTGATTTTCCTTGTAAATTTTTAATTATAATACATATTTCTATTAAATGTTTCATAATTTTGAAACGCTAATTAATCTATCGAGAAAAACACAAAATCAACATTTTTTGATAATCTTTAATGAGTACAATATAGGAAAAATCTACATATATTTCCGTTTACCTAATATCAAACGTCATCAGAGCAACTATATGATATACGATGTTGGTAATTAATTAAGATAAAATGTCAAATTAAAACTTGTATTATTCTGACATATGATCACATGCTCATATAATACAGTTAAAAGCTTCTGTCGTAGTTAAAACATAAATAAAAAGTGTATAAATTTACAAGTATAATTTTATAGTCAATATATAAAATATTTCATAGAAAATAATTATCATAAACTTTGAACTTGACTGGAGATAACATTAAAAACAAGTATAGATAACATAAAAACTTAAAAACGAAATTTATGATAATGTAAAACTCTAAAAAGCACAGTATACAAAATCTAAATGTACTGTTCAAAGTTCAAGTGATTTAATATGTATCCTAAATAAATTTAAAATAGATAACGATACGAGGTTAATAAGTTTTTGAGAATGAGAATACACCTTTACTCAACGAATTGATAAGCCAACCATCCCTTTCAGCTAAAAGACTTTCACCCATTTGCGTGTATTTGATTATTACGCTCATATAGTTTTCAAAATTTTATATCCAGGTTTTTATTATATTTATTTTAATTATACTTTATTATTCTCTTTTATTATGTTACACTCATTATAATCATTTTGTGATTATTTTATACTGTTTACTTGTCTATTGCTGTTTGTCTTTTTATGGTTTTATATCATAATAGATTTTGTTAATCTTACTTTCGCTTTTAAACTTTAAATTATCTGTATTTATTGTTTTTAATGTTATCTCCAGACATGTACAATAGTTTATATTAATTTTTTTCCAGCAAACATTTTATATTATTGATGTAAAATTATAATAACAATTTATATTGTGCTTTATGTTTTAACTACGACAGAGACACAATTAGACACCCACTAACCCATATATCTTAAAGCTGTCCTGATGATGATTTGATATTAGATAAACAGAAACATATGTAGGCTTTTTTTATATTGTACTCATAAAAGATTATTGGGAAATTTTGGTTTTGAGTTTCTTTCAATTTTAGAAATATAGATTTCACCTTTTATACGCAATAAATTTGGTTTTACCCTTGTATTAAATTAATTAATACAAGGGTAAAGCTAAATTTATTGCGTATAAAAGAAGTAGTTCTAAATTTTTAATATTTCGATTAAATATGTTCAAACTAATTCCCTCCAAATATAATATACTTAACCATAGTTTCGTTCCACTGCTTAAATGCGCCAAACCACCCTTCTTTTGGAATTCTTGTAAAATGACTGTGTATAGTATCATCAACTGCTTCTTCAGATCGATACTTTCTACCATGTACATTTTTACTTTCTCTTACCTATATGAAATATAGTATAAAGTATCGTTTTCGTTCAAAATTTTCGATGTCGAAATTTTAGTGCAAATACACGTTTTCAGGTACCCTGCGTCCGAAAATCATGTTTTTAAACATTGGTCTGTGTGCGTGTGCGTGTGTGCGTGCGTGAAAAATATTTCTGCTTAGTTGCAAAAATTTGAGTAAAATTAAGTTTATTTATATAGGGTGTGGGGTTTCAGATGTTTATCATTAATTAAATAAAACAGATCCAGTTAGACTGCGAATATCATTACATAAAGCAATTCTTAAGGATTTATACGTACCTTACAGGTGCTTGATATGTGCACCCTTGGTGATGTGGCACATATTAATCCTGAAATCGAGCTCTTACCATTCACATTGCAACATATTACGATCGGTAGCAGCAATGGCATGCATTATCCTTTCTTGCACTTCTGCTAAATCACGTAGCAACGGGTGCACACAGGCCCCATAAGTCTCGCAAGCGAGTGGTCACGGAAGATGAGGATTATTTTCTCCAGAAGCAAGTCCAATCCAACGACCAGAACGTTCACTATTAAGGTAATCAGGGACGGCTTCAAGGAAATATGCGGGAGCCCCACCCTGTTGAAAAATGAAATCCCCAAAATCAATCTGTAATTGTAGCATTGGCCACTGTTGGTGCATGTCTAGGTACATTACTACCGTAACAATTTTCTCGATAAAGAAAAATGGCTCACAAACCTTTGATAAAGAAACAGCACAAAACACGTTAATTTTAGGAGAATCCCGGATGTGTTCTTCGACTCAATGAGGATTTTGTGTGCCCCATATATGTACATTGTGACGGTTGACCTTTCCAAACACACAAAAGTGGCCTCGTCTGAAATTAATTTTTCAGTAAAACCATCATCCAGTAACTCACATTTCGCGAACACTAAGACGCAAAAACCGTTGTGTGCATCCGTAAACGATATGTTTATTACTACTGTCGCCTATCGACTAAATTTGCAATTACGCGGTGCAGTATAATAAATGCAAACTCTGAGAGTTGCTTTATGTAGTGATATCAGCATTTTAACTATATCTGTTTTATTTAATAATTACTTCTGTAACCTTTGAGATACTAAAACACCACCCTGTATAACTTAATTAACTTTTTATAATTTATTTAAATAATAGTTGTAGATTATTAAACCTTTTACTGCACAAGATAGACGAACATACGAAAAACTAATAAATTTTAATTTAATTTAGACTTTTCCTTTACCCAGACTTGATAACTATTGGCAATACCGCGTGCTGCGTGCGTGTGTTCGTGCGTGTGTACGTGAGTACGTGTGTGCGCGCGCGCGTGCGTGCGTACGTGCGTGCGTGCGTCCGTGCGTCGGGCGTCCGCGCGTGCGTGCGTGCGTGCTGCGTGCGTGCGTGGCGGCGTGCGGCCTCCGCGCGTGCTGCGTGTGCGCGTGCGTACCTGCGTGCTTGCGTACCGGCGTGCGTGCGTGCATGCGGCGTATGTGCGTGAGTAAGTGAGAGCGTGAGCGCGTGCGTGCGTGCGTGCGTGCGCACGTGCGTTCGCTCGTGCATGCGTGTGTGCATGCGTGCGAGCGTACGTGCGTGCGTGCGTGCGGAGTGCACGCGTGTGTGCGTGCGCGGATGTGTGCGGCGTGCGTGGGTACATGCGTGCGTTCGCGCGTGCGTGCGTATGTGAATGCGTGTATGCATGCGTGGGTGCGTACGTGCGTACGTGCGTGCGTGCGTGCGTACGTACGTGAATGGGTGCGTGCGTGCGTGGTTGCGTGCGGCGTGCGGGGGTGCGTACGGCATCCGTGCGTGCGTGTACCCGTGCGTGCGTGTACCCGTGCGTGCGTGCGTGCGTGCGTCCATGCGTGTGTGCGTGCGTACGTTCGCGCGCGCTTGCATGTGTGCGCGCTGAGAGCGTGCGTGCATTCGCGCGTGCGTGGGTGCGTGCGTGCTTGCGTGCGTGCGTGCGTGCGTGCGTGGGCGCGTGCGGTGGGCGTACGTACGTGAGTGTGTGCCCGCGTGTGTGCGTGCGTGCGTGCATCAGTGCGTGCGAGCGTCTGTGCGTGCGAGCGTGCGTGCGGGCGTGGTTGCGGACGTGCGTGCAGTTGTGCGTGCGTGCGCGTGTGCCTACGTGCACGCGCGCGTGCGTGCATGTGCGCGTGAGTATGTGCGTGCGCGCGTGCATGCACGCGTGCCTGCGTGTGTGTGTGCGTGCATGCGTGCGTGCGCGCGTACTGGCGCGCTTAAGAGCGCGCGTGGGCGTGCGTGATAGTGTGTATGTATCCGCGTGTGGACCAAATATCTCGAAAACGAAAAGTCATAGATAAACGAAATTTTATTTTTAAGTTTGTATCCACTGTCGCACGTGACCACAACAATTTGACTTAAATTCAATAAGCGGTAGTGCCATTTTACTCCTGCTTTTTTGGTTTTTCGCGGTTTTCTCGAAATCAGCTCTAACGATTTTTTTTAAATTCATTGTGTTTCTTAGAAATGTAATGCCTTTTATTATGATTAAGAGAATTTCTCAGAAAAATGTCCATAAAATGAGTAACCGGAAGTAGTCTTACTATTAACTGCGAATAAAATAACTTCGAAACTGAAAGTCCCAAATAAATGAAAGTTTGTATTTGAGATCGTAAATACTGTCATATGCTGAATCAATAATTTTGTTAAAATTGAATAATGAGAAGTATAACTTTATTTTTGTTACCTTTAGATATTTTTCGAATTTTTATTTTATCGCAATTTTCTCGTAATCGGCCCTAACGACTGTTTTAAAGCTTATTGAGTATTATGGATATTTAATTTCCTTTGATACAGTTTTCACTGTTTTTCAGAAACTTTCCCGTAAATTGAGTGACCGGAAGTACCTTCACCGTTAATTCAAAATAAAATAACTATGAAACTAAAAGTCCTAGCCGTATGAAAGCTTATATTTGTGGTTATAATTACATTGGTATTCCAAATCAACAATTTGGTCAAAATGGAATAACCGGAAGTTCCACTTTATTTTTGTCATTTTTAGATATTTTCCGAATTTTTGTTTTTCGCAATTTTTTTAAAATCGGGTCAAGCGTTTGTTTAAAGCTTAGTACATTTCTTAGTTACTTCATTCTGTTTTATATGAATCAAGCTGTATTTCGAATAAATTTTCGAAAATGGAGTAACCAGAGGTACTTAGCGTATTAATTGTGAACAACACATGTCAAAAACTAACTATGATAAATGAATGAAATTGTATATTTTAGTTTTCTACCTTCTGCATATGAGACGTTAAGAATTTAGGTAAAATCGAATGACCGGAAGTGCCACTTTACTTTTGCGATTTTCTCGAAAACAACTATAACTTTTATTTCTAATCTGCTAGCGTTATTATGTATTAAATACCCCTTTACGTGAACAACGGTTGTTCTAAAAAATTGCATTGAAGCAAGTTATCAGAGAAAATTTCCGGAGTTATTCAGCCTTTCACCTGTCCGGAAATTCGGATGGGTGACCGTTACAGTTATTGTTTCCGAAATAAACGTAGACAATAATTTAATCATTTGTGGATCCTGTTGGCATATCTATGCGCGTAAGAGAAAGACGTGTGTTATCTCACACCAGATTTTTTAGTCTAAAAAATCGGCAAAAGTCACACATTGTTAGTTCAAGTGGGTATAGATTATGTTCTATCATTTTAATCCCTTTTTAGCCAAAAGTTCAATAGTCGAACCCACTGTATGCGACGAGTTTTACCATGATGTAGCATAATTCCTTTTTTGTTAATGTGTTAAGAACTTCTGGCAAACATTTTTCAATATACCATTTAGCTGTAATAGTTTCTGTCTATCGTCTTTAAATTCATTGATCAAGTGCGTACCCCTAAAGAAATCTGCGTACATAACTTTTTTCATTGTTGTATGGGAACGTCCAGCTCCTTTTTGGTTTCTGACAGGTTCTTGCTCATGAAAAGTCGAATCCAAACTTTCTTTACACTCATATGCACTTAGGACTTTCTTCAAGCCTTTTCGTTTACCAGTCCTGCTTTGGCCTTCTACCTTGGAAGTTTTAATAAACCTACTGCTTTTTCTGTTATGAAGCTTACTTACATTAGGTGTTGTTGCTTTGATTAGGGCGGCTGCCAGTAGGACTTGTTTCCCTGCTGATTTTTGCTATATTTTTATATTCGTGGAGCTTACCTTCTGCATTGTGACCTCATTGCCAGCTTTGGTTTAGGTGGCCCATTCTGTTAAGTTACGTTTCTTGGGTTTGGCTACTGGTAATTTGTGTTTCTTCCTTCCCTTTGAAATGTTACGTATAGTAGAGCTCCTTCCACATTAGTGGCATTGGTTTCTGCTTGCATATTTATATTTTCTTCATGGTTTAGGCACTTTTGACTGAAATGTGTCACTTTTATGTATTTATTTCTTCCATCGCTTGTTAGTACTTATGTTCGTGCTATAATTTGTAGTATATGCGCTAATAACGCCTGGAACCTTTGTGATAGGAATCATAGGATGCCTACTAGTTGTGGAATATTTTGAGAATTTGTTAACTACTTCTCGTATATTCTTTGGTGTCTGGGTCACATTTTCTGGTTATGTCATGATTTATAATTGGTTCTCAGTCAGCTATTTTCATATTTATATTTTCTATAGCGTACAGACATTTCACAATAGTATTGTGTACTTTCATTAATTGTTCAGCATTTTTGTTTGCCAGTGTTGGCAAGTTTATTATTCTATCAAATAAGTTGGATAGCATAGCATATGCTTGTTCTTGCAGAATGATAGTTGGCTTTTGTCTGTAAATGTCGTAATAGTTTTTGTGGTTTTCTTCGTACATACGTTTATCTCATATTTTCATCGTGCATAACTTTTTTAAATAAGTCGTAGAATGTTATCCACTCCAGTTCTATTTATTCATCTCCGTTGTCGCATTGTACCTCGGCCTTGTGAGATTAAAGTTTGTTTATGTGTCTCTCAAGTGTTTTTTGCAGCATATCGTTGTAACTCGGGCTTGCTTCTTCACTCTCTGTTAATTCTTTTTTATTCTTTCCAATTTTTGTCGGATTCTATTGAAGTGGAATTTAACCTCTCGTCGTCTTGAATCATTTGTTTCTGTCTCTTCAGATTCATTTCTCCTTTCCTCTTTGAATAAGATTGTATTCAAGAATTATTTTGCATTTTCGATGCTGTCTGGGTATTTTTATGTATAGTAGCTGCGCTCTGGCTGTCCTGTCCTATCCATAACTTTGTGATTATTGTTGAATCGTTTCCAGTATCCGTCTAGTGCTTCTAGATGTGTTGTGGCATACTGAATTGTTCTCCTAGTGTGCTCCTCCTTTTTAGCATTTTTATTGTTTACGGCCAGTCTACACTTGACGATCCTTTTTTTTTAGTTTGGTAACATGTCAAAACTTTTTTTAGATAATTCTAAGAAGATTTCTCAGTTTTAAAAGGCAGCGTGAGTTGAAACTGTAAATGGTTTCATTTAAATACTATTTACGCAAATAAACTTGAAACTCAACGTTGAGGGTGGATTTCACCCTTTCGTTGCCGAAAGAAAAGAAACAAAATAAGATGCAATGAAATTATCAAACAAAATAACAGTATACTGTAGATGTGCGTAATTAAAGCAGATTCAGGTCACACAGCCGAAGCCAGCCGAAGCCAGCCGAAGCTTCCATTTAGTTGTTAGACTTAGAACACTAGTGCCTTGAATAAGATTTTATTAGGACACTCCCGTAAGTAGCACTCTGTCTCAAACTTTATGGAATTTATACGGCTTGGTTGTTGGGAGTGGACTCACAAACTATAGCAAAACACTTCCAATTCCGGAATCTTTATTTTGTTCTTAACTTGCAGAATATATACAGTTTGAAATTGTGGCGTATTATGAAGTTTTATCTGGTCTTTCAACTCTACGGAGTGATAGAATCTACATTCTTGCTTATTGTAAGTTTTATATTATTGACTTGACTTACTTGCTATTTAACGTTATTTCTACATTTACATTTTTTTGTCTTTAACTAATGACATACATAACTAGGTACTACTTTTATATTCATCTTAGTTTCTACTTCTGACATTTTATCTTACTATAAGTACCTAAAATTACGTTTGTTCAAGTTTGCGGAATTTCGGTGGACTTTAACTGTGGAATGCTTGGTTTATTTATGAAGACATATGTTTGTCCTTGTAAATTGCTCCCATGGAACTATGCACATTCCAACGTCTGTTCTTTTACATGAAACCGCAGGCCGTCTTTCGCTTGCGTTAACTTCACGTTTTCTTTTTAAACCAATAAATATGTTCCCCTAATTATTACGCTGAGTTAATATGTTTTATGCCACTGATCTCCTTATTACTAATATAATCTGTTAAGATGAGACTTAACAAGGATTTTGTAAATATATGTACATTACCTTTATGAGTTTATTCTTAAGATTAAGACTTCATACAAAGACACATAAACTAGGAAATTTAATGCAGTTTAATAAACTAATATTACAATTTTGATTCGATATATCTGATGCAAATTTTACCTTAAATTTTATTGCACATTTTAGATATAACCCCCTGAAGGTCCCCCACTTAATTGATGTTTACATCATTTGAAAGTTCTTTAAAAATAGACCCTAGAGACAATTGAAATGTTTTCTTTATCTGCTCTGGTTTCGAAATAATATAGAAAAATGAACTTCTAGTTATGTATCCTAACACTATTACATTTCAAAGATAAGAAATGTCTGCTAAATATGCAAGTTTAGACTATAAATTTCCTTGCAACATAATTTAACTTAAGTACATGTTGTGATGTTCAATGTAATTGTTTTACAGTAACAAATAAACTTGTGACTTCCGGTATTTTTAGTTTTTAAAAACTCTTTTC
>JAHWXV010071887.1:0-15167 GCA_024586415.1 Phrixothrix hirtus
AGATGTCTTTTAAAAACAGAACAAACGCTATTTTACCAATTTTACCAATTGCAAGAGTAAAAAATGAGTAGCAATAAAAAAGGTTCTAATTTCGTATCAAAAATTGAAATTAGAGTTTTCAACTTAATATTATACTAACACTTCAACATGTAAAATCGTACTCTATGATCTGAATTTATTCAAAAACCCTGGGTATAACGGAGTATACTTACTTTATGGATTGTCTCATTATTTGGTATCAATATTTCATTCACAACTAGTTGGTTTGAAACATTCATTACAGGCCTGGTAAACGTATGCTTGTCCTATATAATCAATGCATTTTACAAAATACTAAATATAAATATGTATATGCAAAACTTACATCAACAAAATCGTCAAAGCTATTATTGCTATTTTTAATTCCCCTATTTTATAACTTATTATAATTGCCATTTATATCGTCTGAATGATCTACCATGGGCGTGAAAAAGTCTACAAAAGGTTTATACTTTTTTTTATTTACAGCAGGCTTATATTATTCAAGGAAATATGTAGGGTATCTTAGTGGAACTTGCATCAGCTAAATTATTAGGACTATTAATTTGAGGAATTGTAGTTTTTCCTTCCCCGTTAAAAGCGCCATCTCTCGAATTATCTAGCACTAGTCAACGAAGTGCCTAAACACGTAATTTAGATGAGTAGTTGACATACAAAATTGATAGATATTTATAGTTACTTTAGATGAATTATCAAGATAATATTATCATTACAACTACTTCTTTCGATACTATCAGAACTATTTGCCATATTCTCTAAATTGTTTGTTACTTGTAAAGGAAGAATCTACGAAAAAGAGCAAATTTATTGTTAGTTTAATTAGTAGGTAATGAAATAATTAACAATGCCATGTTTCCAACGTAATTTTAAATTATTAATGCTCCATTTGTTTTTCCCGCGTCCTCACCTATCCCTTGTTGTAGCTGTACGCTTTATTATTCGACTAGCTCTAACGTTTTTCATAATTTTAAATACTCATTTAAAATTAAATTATAATATCTTTGTATTAGTTATTGTATTTTTTACCTTATTAATTAAATCCCTCAAATTTCGCACCAATTAAAACAAAAACACATTCACGAAAAACACCTAAAGCAACGATAACTAATAGTAGAAATAATGCAGTTGGGTGTAGCGTTATGTAAAGGTGGGGAGAATGACTTATCACATGTATCACTTCAAATGGAAGCACCACAGTAAAGTCATAAAAATCCAAAAAGTTAAATTGCAATAGATTTATTGTGCTACAATTTTGCGTTTAATATAAAACATTAATATGTTGCTGCTAAAGGTTGAAACTTTTCTGTACCGGATATATTCTGTGTAATTGACACAGGAGAGAATTTATTCATCACTAAAGTTTACTATATTTAACCCCTTTTTATTAAGTTATTATTCCTTTAAGTAAAATATTATTCGGTAGAAATTAAGTTCAATAAGTCTATTTTAAAGTTTAGTAAACCCCATTAAGAAATATATTTTTATAACAGTGTGCTGGCACACAGATATGTCGAATATCCGTTTACTGGTTCAACTACCGAATACTCTTATATGAGGAGCACGACTTATAATTGTGAGCCTTGACAACACTGCGTGTTTAAGATGACATCCAACATTTGTAATGGAAAGTTTGACATTATTAAACATAACATTATTCAGAACATTTTGTTATATAAGCGTAATTAGTGGTATTTATAGTGACTTGAAAATTGTGCCGCAGCCTAAAAAAGGAATTAACTCGTGAAAATTTTCGTGCGATGATTTATTATGACCTTCAACATGTATTATCTAGAAAAGAGTGCATTGATCAGCCTACTTCCACTTTTGGTGATGAGTACCATGCCACTATAAAACGCTGGTATAACGGGTTTAATCGTGACCGCCGTTCGCTTACCGACGAAAGTCGTGACCGTCGTCCAAAATCCGTTGTTGTGCCAGAAATCATTCATGCTGTGCAAAACTTAATAATGCAAGATCGTCATGTGACATACTGTGAGATTGAGGAAGCCTTATAAATTAGTTAGACCAGCATATATAAAACATTTCATGAACATTTAGTCGTGAAAAAAGCTTTTTCTCGTTGGATCCCACATAATTTGGTGCAATCAAATGCTTACGAAATACAATGCCGGTGCTTCAATAGACGTATGTAGTATTATAATAGGTGACGAATCATAAATATACACGAATGAGCCGGAAAGTAAATAGCAGTGGACTGTATGGGTGTTTCGAGATGAACCAAACCCAGCAAAAGTTCTTCGCGCTCGGTGCACTTCAAAACAAATGGTCGCCTGTTGTTTCAGAAAAACTGGCAACGCGGCAACAGTGCCTTTACAGGAACATAAAATGGTCACTTCTGAATGGTACACCACTATTTTGCCGGAAGTCTTTAGAGAAATACAGAAAACAAACAAGTGCCGTAAGATCATTCTGCATCGCAATAATGCG
Source organism: Phrixothrix hirtus (assembly GCA_024586415.1). Lineage (NCBI taxonomy): Eukaryota > Metazoa > Arthropoda > Insecta > Coleoptera > Phengodidae > Phrixothrix > Phrixothrix hirtus. The sequence goes on from JAHWXV010071887.1 coordinate 2,488, forward strand.
GGCTCTCACACATCTCGTCTAACAACCGATTATTTGAAGACTCAAAAAATCAAATTAATGGGCCATCCTCTATACAGGCCTGTTTCCCAATGACTTCTTTTTGTTCCCAAACGTCAAGAATAAATTGCGTGGACAACGGTTTCCGTCGAGAGAAGAAGTCGCCGATGCGTTCAAAAACCGTGTTTTAAAGATGTCTCAAACAGAATGGCAAAAATGTTTTGATAATTCGTTCGAAAGATTGCAAAAGTGTATAGATCATAAAGGAGAATATTTTGAAAAACAATAAATCAATTTTCAATTATGAATTAGTTTCTTTATTATTAGGCTCATAATATAGATAGTGCTCCTCGTAGTTGGATTTATTAAAGTAAAATGAAGATTTTTAAAATCTATATGCTATTCGATTTTTAACTTAAAATATTACCTTACGTTATTTTAAAATACATTTGAATATCTACACACTTTGCAGGAAACATTTATACTTATTTTATTTTCATGCGGATTTATAATAAACTAGATGTATAATTCTGTTTTGTTACAACTAAATTATTTCTTTCAACTTACGCAACTTTTTCGATTTAAAATATTATAAAATTACGATGCCTATAAAGCTCTTCATTTTCACTGCTAACAACAAATCTTTAAAATATTTTTATTGTAATGGCGATTTACTTATACTCGTTCAAAATACGTTGAATTCAAAAATGTAAGTAAATATGGATAATTTTTTATATTAGAATCGAAATGTATTTTTCCAAAATTCAGTTATGGTATTTAAGTAAAATCGATTCAATATCGTCACCGGTTAATTGGGTTGAACAACGGTTTTGGATAAAAATGCGATTTGTAAATTAACATTTAGGGGTTGTTTAAGAAGATCAAAAATAATTTTTGATTTGATCGCTTAAACAACAAACAGCACAATCCGGAGCAAAATGCACTTTGGTGTGGAAAATTCAAATGTTATTCTTTGTCTAGGGTTGTTCAGGGTGCGCTTCTACACAAAAGGTGCAGGACTAATTAATTTCTCAACATGATTCGTGTTATTTTCCCAATATTCTGAAGCATCGTTTGACTGTATGAATAAGAAACCCGTTAGATGAAAATGTAATTTGTTTCAATAAGAATTTGGTTTATCGATTAACCATTATTCATGTTTAACAAAATTAAGGTATTTCCTAAGAGAAATTCTAACTAGTTAAAAATACTATTTCTAAGAATAATAATTTTAACATGTGTTTATAAAAATTCCAAGTTGTAGCAAAAACTAATAACCTGAATTCAAAAATTAATTTACAATAGCTAGGTAATAATGAAGTTGAAGGTTTTATTTCATACTCGTAACTATATACTAAGTTTCAATCTCTGGATTTATACAAATGTTTTATTAACCTTTCCAATAAATTAGCCTGATCAGTATAGGATTATCTACTTTAACAGAATAAAAAATTACTAGTAGATACTTCATATATTATTTAATAAAAGACATTTGATCAGTAATTATTTTTACTTGTTTACATTGATCCACACATTAAATAATTTAAAATCGTTATTGATGTATCATGAACCGTAATAAAAGAAGTGTATAACCCATCCTGTATACAAAATTTAGAGGTCTGTGTTTCAAATTTTACTAGTTTGTACATATTTACGTTAAAAATTATTCTTGAATTATTTTTCAATTGTAATAAATATTTTAATTAATCGCTTTTGCTACAATTACTTTGCAACTCGATAAAAGTTTAATTTCAAATAATAAAATTTTAATTTTAAAAAATTTTGTTATAATTTTATATTTTAACAAAACGGCCTAAATTATATATAATAGTATTTAGTTTGCTTAATAGTAATCGTACCTTATAAATTTTTAAAGCTAACTACTTGGTAGTTGAAGCAGAATGTTTTCGACAATCAATTTTTACATATTTTCAATATATTTGCCAGTGATAAAGTAAATTGCAAAACTTTAATTTACTACTAATTGCATATTTGAAATTTTTCCGTTCTAATTGTTTATAAAAGCAGCGCTTATTCTGTTCTTACCGCTACTCGTACTAAAGTACTTCATGGACACCTTAACCCCTAACGCTCGAGGCGGGTATGCTGACAATGAGTTACACATAGGATTGCGGCTGACGTCTCCGTCCTCTATAAGAGATTTTTGAATTGGTGAAGAGGATGAAAAAGACGCTAATACGGGTTTGCTGCCGTTTTTCGTAAATTCCCACGCTAACTATATCCAGGAAGCAGAGGAGGTCATAATTGACCTTCTCAATCAACCCTCAGTCTTGCATAAATGGACTAGCTGGAGAATAAAGAGGAGAAAATGGGTATGGACATGATTTGTTGTCCATATGATGACGCATTATCAATATGAAATAAAAAAGAAGAAGAAGCCGCACCGACCATAACTAATTCCTTGTTAATGTATTCTTAATTAAAGAAATATAAATAATTATTATATATGCAAGGGGTATAGATGTAGAATGAAGTACCAGAGCTACCACCGGCTGTGATGCAGGTTCTAAAAACTGTAGAAATTTTTTACCAAAAAGCATCAGAGCTACCGCAAGGTGTACCATAACTAATGGATAGAATAAAAAAGTGCATATGATTTATTAATCTTATTGTAATCAACAGTTGTACAGGCTAAATAGAATTAATGTAAATATGTCTTATTTATTTATAAAACAATTTATTTTACACGTACTAAATATTTTCTAAGTTGACTAAGTTGAAACATAAATCAGTGTGGAATGACATCCCGTAGTGGATGCACAAAAATATATACAGTTTTCAAATATATGACGTAAAATTCTAGAGATAACAACTAATATATCTTTTCTGCAAATGATCTCTTTACTATTTATAGTAATTTACATCAAATAGAAGAGTCGTATTGAAAATCTATTAAAAGCATTCAATAAAATATGAGAATTTACCATTTAATACAATAAGAAATCGTATTCTTCTAATTTTCAATATACCAACCCGCTTTCAATTTCAATGAACTATACTATATATCATGTAGGGATGATAGAACTAAGTCATTTTCAGATACCGTATTGTTGAATTTCTCTCTATTTACTTGAATTTTTCGAAATCGTAACCTTTAAATTTAAGAATTCGGTTGAAAGAAAGAAGCGTGCAATGCACTTTTAGTTATTTCTTAAAGACAATATTTAAAATTGTAGTAATGCACGCTAATAAAGAAGTCTAACACAAACGAAAACTCAATCTAACCTTTCTTATCTATAAAGCAATTTATTTTACGCGCATAATATTTTCCAGGCAGAAATAAAAATAAAGATAAATTTTCTGCTTAAAAAATAGTGGAAGTTTTATAAATACATTGAAATTAGCAATATTAGCGGTTCTAATTGGGATGCCAATTTACATGTAATGAACAATTTCTAACAAATGTAAATATGTCCGCCAAAAGTTACTACATTTTGCCTAAAATACCTAACAATGCTAACAGCCTTTTTCGAAAGTATCAACTCATGACGTTAGATGTAAAAGTGTCACAAAAAATTGATATTTGGATTTATACAAATTTCAGCTATACATATAATTATTTTTTAAATCCGCAAGGTACAATTTCCTAATTTCCAAGTTTCAGAAATGAAACAGCATTGTTCATCTGTAAAATATGTCGTTATTTCAATGCTGAATATTGAATACTTTATTAATATAATATTTAAAATAGTTACTCTGGAATGCACAAAATTATAGGTCTTTACGACAAATATTTTCTTTTCATCGAATGTTTATATGTAATTTAATCCTAAACAATACGGAACATTTAAGCGTGTCAATAGTTTATTCGATATTTAATTTATTAATAATTCTACGTAAATTTCCTTCTAAAATATAACTAAACGCAGATTTTTATATAACATAATTAAAATACGGGCAAATATTATAAAACGGATCTAGTACATTTTTAATTTAAATAGAACAAATACGCGGAAAAAAAATTTAACTGTATCTTTTGTTTTATCAAGGAACGAAAGACGTTTCCAACTTCTAATATTATATAAAAAGGGTTTTTATTATTTTCAAAATCATTTATTGCAGGATTGACTATAATATACTTGTTCCATATTCAGTGCTGCATTTGTTAAAATTAATATTTAAGTAAATAAGAAATATATTTTTAAATTTCACGCGTGTTTTAAGTGTTTTTAAATGGTTGTTACAAATATTGTCCTGGTTTTTAAATTATGTATTGATGAGTATCTTGAACACGTTAGGAAATGTAGCGCTACGGCTGACGCACAGTATAAATTCATCTTATTTACTTATTTTGCTAGCAATTCGCCAGATGATTCGTATTCATGATGTATACCTGCCAATCCTATATTTGTACCTTGATTCATGTTTAATTAAGAAACTATTGAATTTAACGATCGCTAGTTTATGATTCATACTAAAAATTACTGATATAAAGAAGAATGGATGGCATTACTGGTGCGCATGTTCTTTTCAAAGAAAAGCTTGTTATTTAAAGATTTTTAGTTAGGAGTCGCCTATTTTTTTTGAATATTAGCAATAGTTATTCTGAGATACCTTGTAATACTATTTAGCAGTTTTAGTGTATATGCTGTGTATATTTGACTGTGTAAATAAGTTAGAAGGTAAGTATTTTATATAACTTTGTGATTGATATCAATTGCTTTATAATTAGCTCTTTTTTATAAAGTACTGTAGAAGAAGTTAAATAATTTCTTTATCTATTGTAAGCTATTAGTACATTAGAACTATTATATACAGGGTGTCCCGGATATAAAGTAAATTATTTCACACGCGTATACCCAGGCCGTTTGTTAACATAAATCTTTAGAAATTTCTAATCTAATTTAAAAAAATCTATTGTAAATTATCGCATAAAAATCTATCATGGACCCAGGTTTGTATATTTTTTACTATCAAACGTTAAACTTGAACACTACCTTGTTTTTGTTGACAAAGTATCGGTTTACATTTAGTATAAATGTACTTTTTCGGGTCGAGGTCGCTAGTTGTTTTCATACAAAGTAATCTAACGCATTCCTTTATATCATATACCGTTGGTTGTAATATATGTAACACTATTGCTTATTGATTACAATTATTTATTCATTAATAATTTTAAACTTATTTGATAAATATCTGAAACTAACATATGTTTAATCCACATTAATTTATATGAAGTTGTGTTTTACTGTATACAAATTACCTAACACTTTATCAAATGTATTTAGCATTTAGATTTTTAACCATCTTCATAAAATTTGATTTATTTGTACAACACAGGTGATTGCAAAATTAATAATATGAAGATATATATCAAAAATAATTTAATTTCATGTTAAAGCGACTTTGTAAAAGTAAAACTTATTTAGACATTAAAAATGGTATCTATTAAGTAAAAACGCTGTTTCTATTTTAAGGAAACAATAAACTCGCACAATTAATACCACTAGAAATTTTAAGAAAGAAAATTAAACATTTTAATATTAGTTTTTAAATGATTAGTTAAAAGGCAAAATATTTTTTTATAATCAGAATTCATATTTATTTTAATCCAATATTTCGAACATGATTGTATTCTTCATCAGCGATAACACTAAAAGCTTGCTTATGTAAAAATTTAACAATACAAGGACAAGTAATTAAAGCTTACATGAATATTTATGGAAACTTTCACAGTTAGTATTAATTGTAAATTTTGAGTTGTCAATTTATTGAAAAAGAAAACAAATAGTTTTCGAAACGTTTAATTTTTTAATTAAAGTTATGCAGTTCAATCCAAAAATTGTTTTAATTAAAGCTTACATGGTTATGGTTTTTACTAAAATTGCAAAAAAATATAATTGTCATGGTACAGTAATTACTAAGATAAGTTTATATGTTAAAATTTATAATTATTAAAACGTGATGGTTTGATAGAAACAAGAAAACTGCTCTGTTTAAGTTTTACAAATTTTAAAAATTGCTGGAACATGACCGTATGAAAACGTTTATATAAATAATAACCTCTAAAAAATTGGAAATATAATGCCATCTAGTGGATAGACAAGTATTACAGTATTCCGAAATTAATTTAAAGTTTTCTGTAAATCGAAAATGTGCAATTTTTTGAGTGTTTAACCACTAGGTGGCGTTATTTGCAATAGAAGTTAAATTCGTGATTATATTTGAACATTAATTTTTAAAATTTAGATGACAATTTCTATATAAAAATGATTGGAAAAGTACACAGAACCAAAAATGTAATAAATACAATGAAAAACTGCATCACGTTAATGAAAAAAGTTATTAATTTTGAACCGAAGCTTGAATTCATCAGTATAAAGGAAAGTCTTTCATTATTTGACAATGACTTCGTCCATTTTATGATCACAAATTCGTTATATTTATGATAATATTCATTAATTATCCAAATTCGTTCATTAAGCAACGATTTAATTTCATTACATTCATAAAGTCAGTTAATTGTTTTAATGAATATCATCATTATTCAAATGAATTGAGTTAGTTGATGTTATTATTATGGATTCATTGTTTCAAGGAACAACTTTATTAATATAATGAATTGTGTTTATTATTTTAAGAAATTTATTTCATAAACTCGATGATCTAGGTTTATAATTTTAATGATACAAGATTTTTTATTTAATGAACACATTCATATGTTTGATAAAATGATTTGCAAACAGTAAGAAATTAACTAGGTATGTATATCCATTTTAAAAAAACTATAAGAACCGAGCAGTTAAAAAAATAAAAAAACTTTTGATTTTTGCACTTCCAGAATAATTACAAGTTCAGGATAAATGAGAAATTAAAATATGTCCTTTTGAATACTTTTTGTTCACCTTAAATTTGAAAAAACACTGCTCTATAAAATTATAAAACATTTCCTATTCGCCAGAAAATTCTAAGTCAAATAAATAAATTACTTTAAAACACGTATGTATATTACAAAATTTGTATCTTATGCCATCAAAATTAACAAAAATGCCCTTAATGCTAAAAACGTCATTTCCAATCGCATAAATGCTAGGTTGAACGGCGATTTGTTTTCCATTAAGGAAATTGATTTGATCTTCCACCTCTTGTTGGCTGCAACCAATAAAAACTACTGATTCCTGAGAATCCTTTATAGTAAATTTAGTGATGTTTTCTTGCCAATATGAACATCGTTTTATTTTATTGGTAGGCATAAAATAGTCATGGAGTGTCCAAATTAAAGCAGCACTGCGTTCATTTATAAAAGGACCTATCAATCGATGTAGATCTGCTATATTAGGCCATTTAGAATTTAAAATTTATCAAAGTTTTACTATTGATAATTTATAACAAAAACTTCATTGTATAATTTATAATAAAAAATAGTTTTCAACTTATTTCATAGATATTTAGATCAAATATTCACATGTAGGCGCCGATTCCCTGGTTAGTAGAACCAGCCGTTTAATATGCTCAATATTTAAAGGACCAGAACAAACGCCGGTTGAAATAGTAATATTTGTTGAAAAAGTTAGTTTAAAAAGTTATATTTTGGCCATTTAAAAATTTTTAAACATACAAGTAATTCTTTTAAAAGTTTACGTGGGTAGGTATTTCTAAAATTAGATCGAAAGAAATCTATGTAAATATCATAATTTATGAAGTTATTTACTTAAAAAGGCCATGATGCTAACAACAAGTTTAAATTATGGGTATTGCTTTCTCTAAAGCCATATATAAAAATACATTTTAAGTATATACCTAATTAATTTCCAGTTTCTTGACATCACAAATTTTACAGGTATATTGTTAAAATTTTGTATTTCATTAATTTCTGGATAAGAGAATCAGTCATTTATAAGATAAGGACAATATACATGTCAAAAGTGACCACATGAACCGGCGTCTGCTGTTCATGAAACTCGTGGAACAAAGCATTTCAACAGCCCAAGATGTATTTATTTGCTTGATTATGCTGCCATCTTAGTACAAAGTTCGCTGTTGCCATTAAAATTTTGATTCTTCCACTTGTTAATACATACGTACTATTAAATCTCTTTTCAAATCCAAATATTTACTTGTTCTCAGATATTTCGTTTGCATTTTATAATTTTTCAAATACGCCTACAATATTCTTGCCTTTAATATGATCCATCAGGAAACTAAAAACCTTTCCATATGATTTTTCCCACTACATCAATAAAGCGTCTTTATTATCGAATACTATTTTAAAATTTAAATCAATCTAAAACAAATAAGCCAAAAATTTTGTAACACTCTTTTGTTAAATAATTTACCAAGTGTTATCCTGTTGGGTTTCTATAAAATAGCCGTTTGTCTATTATTATTTTGGAATCGTTGCACTTTTATGCATTACATCAAATTGATTGTATCATCTACTGTATTATATAAATCTATCACTTTAAAAACATTACTTTCATTTGTGAAGGAATAGTACTTATTGGTATGTTTGCGATTCACGTGCCTTTTGAAAATCGATAAATTTTTAATTGCTTGGTCACTATTACAACATCTAAATGTAGAATTGTTAAGATAACGAAAGTGTTTATAATACATAACTAGAGATTCTAATTTTTAAATACGTAATTAATTAAAAAAAGGTTTACCTTTTGTTTGATGCAAGAGTATATAAAACATTATATGTAAGGAACACTATTACATACTCCAAAACAATAATTGAATATCCTATGGTTGTGTTGCTCTATTGCACAGTAATGTAGTAAAAAAAATTCTGTTAATCCCGGGATCGTTCGGTAAGGATTTCAAAAGATTGAATGAACATAATCGTTGGATAAATGACCCATATAATTAGTATAATGAACTTTTAATACTTAAAATACGATACCTGTGTAACATTAAAGAAAATATTCGTTAAAGGAATGAAATAATTCAATGTTTTATTATTGCATTTTAGGCGAGTTCGCTGTATGATCTCATTAAAGTAATAAGAACAAATTCATAAACACAAAACACATTTGTAGCAAAAGAAATAATTTCATTGTATTAAAGACAATTTAACATTAATTTATGTTTATTTAGTCAATATCCGATAAACATCTATTCATTTAACTAAAGACTTTGATAATTGATTAATGTATAAAATTTCATTAAACTAACGAAATGTTTTATATTATTAATGAAAAGCTATTTACATATATGATTCATGTTACATTAATATTAGGATCATATTTTTATATGTGTAACTAATGGGAATTTAATAAACATTAACTAAACATTTTTATATTAATTAAGCTTTTTTCAACAGTATCCTGAAGCAATTCATGCTAACAACTAAATTTTTACATAAGTAGACGACATTTAAAAGCACAGGGTTAGTAGTCACAAATTATTTAAACTAACAAAAACATGCAGAAATGTAGAAGTTTGAGAATGATTTGTCATGATTCGAAATAATAATAGATAAGTAAATTAATATTGGTGGAACTTTTGTTTATTAATGTGTAGAATATAATTGTAAATGATAATAATAATAATAATACATTTATTCCCCCCAAGGATATCGTGGTGGGGGGATTCAGTAGTCCTATATAGGGATGAAGCTAAATGCAGTCCAACACCCTAAGCCAAGGTCACTGCAACCGTGCCGATGCCTGAATGGCATACAAGATAAATCGCGTGTCGCAAGCGGGGCACTTTCCTTCATCAGTGGTGCAGTTATGAAGTCGTGGTAGTAATTCGGAGGGGCGCCACCGCTGATGATTTATCGACTTTCCCACAAGGCGGCGCAAATAATGATGAATGCTACGAATAAAGGTAATAGTCAGGGCGGTATGGGCTTCGGGCTGGACCCCGATTGGAGCCGTCAGGATGCTCAACCCATAGATGGTAGTAAGAGTGACACCTACTATTCTACTGATGTCACCAGACCCAATATCAGTAGGCATAGTCCTATGGAGATGGTTGAAGACCCATCGAAAATATCTTTAAAAATAATTACCCTGATGGGTAGTTCAAATGGGCCCGTTGTTCCAAACAACAATAATGTGAAAGTTGCTTCTCCGAGATTTATCTTAGTTAAGCGGGTAGAAGGAGACTTCACCCGTGTCAATCCTTTTATTATTGCAACGGCTATTACAAATCCTCCGGGAAAGGTAAGATATGCCAATAAAATAAGACTAGGTTTCTTAATTGATACATTTACTGACAGACAAAGTGAGAATTTACTAAAACTTACAGAATTCGCTGGCTTTAATGTCGAACTGTATCCTTATGAACGGTTAAATTTCTCGAAAGGCGTTATAACGTGTTCATATTTATTAAACAGTAGTGTAGAACAAATTAAGGAATAACTCGAAAAGTTTGGAGTTGTAGAAGTGGAGCAGTTTACGGTAAAAGGAGATGGAAAAATTCAAACTACCGCTTCATTTCTATTAACCTTCGCAGCAACACATATACCAGAAATAGTTAATGTCGCCTTCTACAGCCTCCTGGTATGTCAATATGTTCCACAGCCGATTAGATGCTTCAGATGCCAAAGGTACGGTCATTCATACACGAATTGACGACAACAACAAATTTGTATATGTGGAAGGACAATACATGAAGGTCGGCAATGCGAGATTCCATTAAAGTGTCCTAATTGTGACTGACAGCACTCTCCACGCTCAACCAACTCTTCTGTGTATAAAACAGAATTCGAAATACAGAAATATAGAATGGAAAATCGTAAGAGTTATAAAAACGCTAAGATGGATTTATTGAGGCTGAAACCACAACTATTTAGAAAGTCGTATCCATCGGTAGCATCTCAAAGAGCAAATCATACCAGCAGTGCTGAGGATCTGATCAAATCCTTATTACCCGAAATTAAAAATATCATAATAGATGAAATTACTAACTTAAAACGAAGCTTACACAAAATGTCCGATAAAACTCAATACAGAGGTAAAGGGCAAACAAAAGGCACCGTAGAGGATTTAGGTGGCTGCCATAATACACAGGATCCTAGAAATAAAAATACGTCTATCCTATCACAGTTGATTTTTTCCAGATTTATCAACAGTCTGATGAGATGGAAATCGAGGCAGGTAATGATAAGAGGAAAAAAATGAGTCTACTGTATCCGGAAATGTATCACTCGCTCAGTCGGATATGGCAAGCATAGAATCAATTGATGAAGCGGTCCTAAAGGAAGCAACCCGTATGAAAAAGTAAAAGGGTTGGACGAAAGGCAAGCCTCGAGGATTTGTTAATTCATGATCAATTTAGTTGTGATATATTAGCTGTGATATTTATTTTTAGTCATGTCCAAAATATTCCCATTCAAGTGGTCCTAAATAATTTTAGCTTTACGGTTTAATATCTTTATATTTATTTTTATTTATTTATTAAGTTGTTTATTTGTCATTTTATTTCGTATACAAGCCAAAAATAAACAATAAAACAGATTCTGGGATAATATAACAGTAAACATCACTTCTGTTATATTTTATTTTGTCTATAATTTCACCATACCCTCTTGGCATTATCACGTCAAATAATTCAAGTTAATTGCAATAGTTTTGCATACCATTATCCCGAAATCAAACAGATTATAGTTGAGGCAAAGCCTTATTGCATATTTTTTCTGGAAAAACGAACCCATCGGTGAACGAGCCGCTAGTGGAGTAGGAGTATATATTCGTTCCAAAATACCTTCAAAACAAATCAATATTAACACAACCCTACAGAGTCTAGTAATAAGTACCAACTATCTCAAGAAGATGGCGTTGTACAATCTCTACCTACCTAATGGCAACTGGGCAGCCAAAGACCTGCAAGGAGTTATAAGACAAGTACCTGATCCATTTATATCAATGGGTGACTTTAATTTCCATAATATGCTCTAGAGGTCAACGATCTCAATTGAAAGGGCAGGATAATAGAGACACTGATAGAAGATAATCAGTTAGTACTTCTAAATAAGGAGGATCCTACGTATGTCAACGCTAAATTGAATTCCTTCTCTTCAATCGATCTGACATGCAGTCCTTCATTGGCACCAGATATTGAATGGTACACGTCGCCAGAAAACATCTTTTCCAACCATATCCCAATCTACAACCAATTCTTCGCAGACGCCAGCACGGCAGCTCTTTCCAGTCGTTGGTTAATAGAACGAGCTGACTGGAATAAGTTTACAGTTGCAATAACGAATTCATTATCTACAGATAGTTACGACACCTCTGTACCAAATTTCATGGCTTTGATATTCAACTCAATAGAGCAAAGTATATCGAGAACCTCTGGTAGACTCCCAAAACGGACCGTATCATGGTGGAACTCCGAAATAGAAAGAGTGGTGAAAGGCAAAAAGAAGGGTTTCCGTCTATTCAAGAGGCATCCCTCTATGGAAAACTGTATAGCTTTCAAGAGAAGCCGATCCCTATCTAGACGCTTAATTCTGGAGGCTAAACGTAATAACTGGAGGGAATACGTATCTTCCATAACATCTGACATATCTGCGTCAGATATGTAGAAGAAAATTAAGAACATTTCAGGCCGCCCCATGTCGTCCGTTCCTATTGTACTAACCACTGAGCAGACTACAACTACTGATTCATGCGAGATGGCAGAAATTTTAGTTCAACATTTCTTAAACGTAAGCAGTACAGGTAACTACGATAAAAAATTCTGAGACGTTAAAAGTACACTAGAATCGC
>JAHWXV010071898.1:0-14385 GCA_024586415.1 Phrixothrix hirtus
AACTTGAGGTAACAGTAATTCGGCGAACATTAGATCGTCGGTCAGATAATTTGCCAAACTTCTATGATACAAGTTACCTAACCGACCATAAACACACCTGTAGAAAATCAAGTATTGTAAACTGTATATTGCAATAAATTTCTACATACGCGAACATATGCAGTTTACTGATTGTATTCTGAAATTGCTACACCCAATTTGGCGTAAATAAAAACATGCGCATTGGCGCTCTTTATTATTATTTCTGTTGAAACTATCATTATTGAAATTGCAGTACAATGATAAAATATCTTGGGATAGGTAACTATCAACTATTCCAACAAAGCTCAAATTGTCGACGATCTGAAAAAAAACCATCATTCGTGCTATTAGTATGGGAAAATAATTAGTTTATCGCGTTGGCTGTTTAAATGTTATTGTAGCTTATGTAAAATGCCATCGAAATAAAATATTGAGTACCATTATACCTGTTCTTTTTTCATTTTATTGGAAAACCCTTTATAAATTGTAAAAATATAACTAAAAAAATAACTAATACGTAAAACTATAATATAAATCATGCATTGCTGTAACCAAAAAATCAGTTGTAGATGCCATGAAAATTTCGAATTAAGACAAAGAGATTTTGCTTAAAATTACGTTGCTTAACAAAGGTATAGTAATTTTCTTCCAAATTTGTAGCTGTTAATGATTATCCATTTTCACCATAAGGATAACGATCAAGGATGTTAGAAATAAATGAAAGTAAACACTGGGAGAGCACTAAAAGGAAAATGCATCTAAGTTTAGATAAGGGAGGAGTTATTTAGGCGATAAAATTTTATCACAGCTTTTATTAGTTGTCAATTTTTGCCTAATCTATTTATGACAACTTCTTAACAAGACAAGATTCTTAGGAAAAATAAACTAAAGGTATTTAAACTGCTTTGGAATATTCAAGAAAAATAAAGAATAAAATTAGTCAAAATGCTGATGTGTTAAATTTCAATGCCATTACTCATTGCTGCGACCTTGAATTTATTTAAATATCAGTTGAAGAAATGAGTCATGCATGATTATATAATTTATTTTAGTTCAATGGAACCTGCTGGGCTGTTCCAGAATCTTCTACAAAATTATTGCCATTTCAAATTTTGTTACAATATAGTTTGCTTTAATCTCCAATTATTATAAAATTTTTCTAGAGCGTGATGTCAGTTAAATATAAAAACTTGTAAATATTTTTTTATCTTCAGCCTCTTTTTTGTTAGATTAGCTGAAAACTTATTTCTGAACTTATAATTGCCACTTAAATTTAATGGTTTAAAAGTTTATTGTCCTTTATTATAATTTAGCTTTTACAGTCAAAGCAGAACAATAAAATTAATTAGTTAGAGCAAATTATTAAATATAAATTAAATTTGAAAAAACGGGCGGGTTTTGAACAAAGGTAAAACCGTGCTGGCCTGCATATAAAACATGGAGAATCCCTACGCTTTCCATATTAATTTAATTAGTAGATTTCATTTGGTTATCGTACTTAATTAATTGTCTAGTTAATAATATTTGGAATGCAAGGGCTGTTGTAATTATTGTAAACTAATTATAAAGACTGACGTTTACGCGCTTGAAATTAATTACCAGGAAGACAATATGAATATCTACTTTAATTACAAAGGCTATTAATTGTTTTATGATTAATTCTGTCTCTTTGATTAAGTAAATCTTAAGTTTTAGAGCTAGATTCTTTAACTTTGTTCGTTTGTGTGTCTTTATAAAGCAGACATTGTTTTCGAGCGCGCATTTATTATTTAAAAAGGTCATTGCCTTGTGTCTCGAAGATTATGGATTTTCTTAAAAATTGAAATTGTTTCCTTATTCCGGTTTGCAATGTATACCTCGTGAAACGAAGTATATTTTAAGTGAATTGGTTTTCGGAGTATTAATGAAACGTTAAGTTGTTCGTAGAATATTAGTTTTAGTCTAGATTTCCATATACGCAGGGTTGCGTTTTAAGTACCATCGTGAATAGCTGAAACCGCGGATATGCTGGTTGCGTGTATTCACGCAAGGTATAATCAAGTTTAGTTGATAAATTAAATACATATAAATACAATGCATTAATAATAAAGCATATCGTACATTATTATGCACTAGTATGTACTCTACTTTCTTTCTTCCTCTCTTTTTCTTTCTCTTGTGAAAGAAATTTGAACGTTTTAGCCTAATCGTTAATAGGCGCCTCTTTACGTTGCAAAATCTGAAGAAATAATGAAACTATGAATTTGGATTATTTGTATCAGAGGCTCCTGAATCATCAAACACGGGAGCTTTATTGTGTTTACTGAAAATTGTATCAAACTGCTCCTAGTCGAGTTTTTCCTCAAAATAAAAACATTTAACTTATATGGTTTTTATATCACAACGCTTTAAGGGAAAGTACAAAACTAAACAATATAGGCAGGTCATGTGTGGATATTTTAAACAGTGCTGTTCAACCTATTTGTTGATATCACTCATGATACAAAAACGAAAGGCCTCTTGGGAAAATCTACGCTTCTATACCTAAACACAAAAAGGTATCAGCGAAAACTGATGTAAAAGCGTATATGTTCTCTAACTTTTAGTCCTAGAATGCTAGGATCTATGTTTTCGAAGGTTCTAAATTAATCATTTTTGATAAAAAAAAAACCAACCTGGCTCAACGTCAACCCAGAACAGAGCTTCAAAGACCAAGACATAGTGCAAACATATTTTAGAATATACGGGGAATTTTTAATCTTAATTCCAACGTCTCATTTTCAATTTTCCACGTTTAATCTTTCTTTTACTTAGTTTCAACTTACTTTGTCTATCATACTTTCACGTGACCTTTCTTATCGTCATTAATAGGCCCGCCAAGCTGAGAATCATTACAACACAAGTTTCTTTTTAAATTTTTTTCCACATGTAATTATTTTTCAATAGATTTTTATGGATATGTTGATTTTTATACAAATTAATGTCAGCCTAATTTACATTATTTAATTTAGAAAACAAATCAGAGGAAGCCTTTTAACGCCATAACTGTTTAAAACCTGGAATTTACTTGTAATTTTTTATTCACATGAAACTAACATCAAATAACATTTCTACATACTTTCCTTGCAGCTCTTCACTTTCGCCATTTGCTTGAGAGCTTCATAATTCCGTGACTGCTCGCCGAGCTATTTTTCCTCAAATCTGATGTCACCCAAAGCTTCTTTTAGTGGTCTAAACAAATGGAAATCACACGATGATAAATCCGGATTCTACCGAGGATGGTAAAGTGTTTCTCAGTGCAAATTTATTTTTGGTCAGTTGAATGTTATGACAGCGTGCGTTATCTTGAAGGAGAATGACACTTCTGATTGCAGGTTAAATTTGAAGGTAGCACTTATATTACCAAAATACAATTATAGAAAATTACCATCAAGGTAAAAGATTAACTAGAATTTACTCGAATCGTTATAAATTGAATAACGAGTGATCAGTAAAAAGAGTTTCCAGTAGGCAGCTAAAATGAAAGTTGTTCCGTAACTTATCTCAGTTTCTAGTAAAACTGTTTCGTCTAATTGACAGCTTGCTTTAAAAATCATTTCTATGAATAGTGATATTAAAATACTGCGACAAAGAAATAGGAACTATGGCTACTTAGCGGCATCGATTGATAACATAATGAAGTGAAATAGACATTTTTTAAAAAAGGAGAGAACCGTTGAAGTATACACAAATAAATACGTCTAGGTACGTTATTATTCAAACTGCGCGATGAAGTCAAAATAAACATCTTGGAAAACATTTGTTAATTTTGTATTAAGTTGCAAAAGCTATAACTGAATATTTCGTTGAGCTGGCGTCGTTCAATACAATTCACTGACTCATCTTTATTCATGTTAGGATTTGCACGGAAAAAGATTAAACAATTGATTGTAAAAATTACACAAAATACCATTGAGTTTTATAAGACATAGAATAAAATTAAATAAAATACATTCAAAGCGTCCCGATTTCTATTTTGTAGTGAATTTCAAATTTTATTTTATTATTAATTTGTGAGGCTTAGCCGTAGCCAGAAAAGAATGAATTGACAACTTACATATCTATAAACTTTGTGAAGGTAATGATACACAATATACAATGGTCACATAAATACCAAAATCAAAAACCTTGAACTGTGCTTATTCCATATATGATGTTTCTGTCTAAAAGCACTGCAAGAACTGTTTTTGCACACGTGTCGTTTATCTGGCCAGGTGTTCGCTACCGGACAAGTTTTCGTCGCAATATATTAATTTTTACTATATTTGAGGAAATTATGTGTTTTGGTAAACTAATTCAAAATGCTGATAGAAACCACATAGTTTCTCATTTGTTTGGGCGGGTTGAACAATTTCTGCCTGTTTTGCGTATTAATGATTCTAATCTAATTATACTTCAAAAATTTGCAATCAAGTTAAGTTAATTTATGCTAATCTATCGCGTTTTCTATTAATAATTTCTCGGAAGAGTGTAAATAACCCGAACAGGTTTGTTACGTTTTCGCAACATAGAGAAACGCACTACTACTACTTTGGTGTTAAAGCTAAAAATTAAAACAGATCTTTGTCGTCTAATTCTTGCCGTCCACGTTTTCTGTTATTTTAAGAACTGGTTAAATGCTGAGAGCA
Organism: Phrixothrix hirtus; assembly: GCA_024586415.1. Classification (NCBI taxonomy): domain Eukaryota; kingdom Metazoa; phylum Arthropoda; class Insecta; order Coleoptera; family Phengodidae; genus Phrixothrix; species Phrixothrix hirtus. The sequence goes on from JAHWXV010071898.1 coordinate 4,668, forward strand.
TGGAAATGCCATTTGGGGACCCTATGAACGTGGAGCATGGAACATATAACAGACTACTATTTTTGCTACACCCAAAAATATGAAAAACAGTATTTATCGTACTTTAACTTGTGCAGCTCTTTTAGTACCTTACTCATTGACAGAAGCTTTTCCAGTCCCTAGATGTTCAAAAGTTTGGGAAGTAGAGCATACAGAAACACTAGTTCAATATTTTCAGCCACTGTTAAGCAATTTTTACGATCCCAAGAAAACAACTCATTTTATAACTCAAGCAATGAAAATATAGCGTATCTTCACACCTTACACGTTTAAGTTGTGAGTCGCAAAAAATTATTTACGTAGATTAAAATGTACACAATCGAAGATATAGATTTTCATCTGAAGTTGCGTCTAGGTTTTCATACATTAAATGTTAAATTATTATCTGGATTTTGATTAGCCTTATCAAACGCTGTTGAACTTAATGGCAATGTCTATGTTCTTCGATACTGTAGTTCATGTATTCATTAATTTAATTAGTCTACCTTTAAGTTGGACATCATATCGTGTAATTGTGTACTTATGTATAGACTAGCCAACATCGAATTGCTGTAGCCGGTGCGAATATCTATGCAACTTGTCTGTTGTTTGCGCAGTGTTATCCAAACCGACAGCTTCCGCATCATGCAACTTAAATAATCAGCGATCATTGGCACCGCAAATATATGTTCAAGGACGTGTAAGGACAGGCAGAGTTTTAAAAATAGAACCTCTAATTTTAAACAATATGGATGAAATCCTGGAATAAGCTGATGAAATTAGAGTTCTAGTTTGGAGTATCACAGAACATGATTTGAAGAACATTGCACGGGCATGTGCAGAGAGTATCGTAACGCTCCAGTGAAACGTCATAATAACGCGAAACGCGATTTAATGGAATTCCAAGAATTCTACGCGTTTTCGCTATTCACTAATATAGCGAAACCGCGTAGAATTCTTGGAATTCCATTAAATCGCGTTTCGCGTTATTATGACGTTTCACGGGAACGTTACGATACTCTCTGCACATAATATAGGTACAAACCATACCCGTGCAATGTTCTTCAAATCACATTCTGTGATACTCCAAACTAGAACTCTAATTTCTTCAGCTTATTCCAGGATTTCATCCATATTGTTTAAAATCTAGAGGTTCTATTTTTAAAACTCTGCCTGCCCTTGCACGTCCTTGAACATATATTTGCGGTGCCAATGACCGCTGATTACTTAAGTTGCATGATGCGGAAGCTGTCGGCTCGGATAACACTGCGCAAACAACAGACAAGTTGAATAGACATTCGCACGGCTACAGCAATTCGATGTTGGCTAGTCTATCCATAAGTACAGAATTACACGATATGATGTCCAACTTAAAGCTAGACTAATTAAATTAATGAATACATGAACTACAGTATCGAAGAACATAGACATTGCTATTAAGTTCAACAGCGTTTGATAAGGCTAATCAAAATCCAGATAATAATTTAACATTTATGTATGAAAACCTAGACGCAACTACAGATGAAAATCTATATCTTCGATTGTGTACATTTTAATCTAGGTAAATAATTTTTTGCGACTCACAACTTAAACGTGTAAGGTGTGAAGATACGCTATATTTTCATTGCTTGAGTTATCAAATGAGTTGTTTTCTTGGGATCGTAAAATTTCCTTAACGGTGGCTGAAAATTTTGAACTACTGTTTCCCAAACTTTTGAACATCTAGAGACTAGAAAAACTTCTGACAATGAGTAAGGTACTAAAAGAGCTGCACAAGTTAAAGTACGATAAATACTGTTTTTCATATTCTTGGGTGTAGCAAAAATAGCAGTCTGTTATATGTTCCATTTGCTCATGCTAAATCATAGCAACCACAAACGGGATTTCCATGCTCTCAGCATTTCCATGCTCTCAGCATTTAACCAGTTCTTAAAGTAACAGAATAACGTGGACGGCAAGAATTAGGCGACCAAGATCTGTTTTGATTTTTAGATTTAACACTAAAGTAGTAGTAGTGCGTTTTTCTATTGTAGAGGTAGTACTATGTCTATGTTGCGCAAACGTAACAAAACTGTTCGGGTTATTTACACTCTTCCGAGAAATTATTAATAGAAAACACGATAGATTAGCATAAACTAACTTAACTTGATTGCAAATTTTTGAAGTATAATTGGATTAGAATCAAATAGCGGTGTTGCAGAAAGCCGCTGATGCCATAAATACCCAAAACATGCAGAAATTGGTTCAACCCGTCCAAAATAATTAGAAAGCATGTAGTTTCTATCAGTATCTTGAATTAGTTTATCAAAACAGATAATTTCCTCAAATATAGTAAAAATTAATATATTGCGACGAAAACTTGTCCAGTAGCGAACACCTGGCCAGATAAACGACGCGTGTGCAAAAGCAGTTCAAAAGTATGCGCTGAAAAGAATTGATAGTAGTTAAATTAATCGAGTTTGATCTTAGATAATTGAGCTAAGCGAAAGACACTGAGCGTCACGATGTTTGTAGAACGTCTACGTTCATTAAACTTATTGAACGAACCCTGTAGGTAAACAGCGAAATTTTACTTAGTTAAACGAAGACAGCAATTACCTGTAACATAATAATATTGTCTAATATGTACAAGACGTATGAGGTGTTTAGTCAAAAATTTTCCATCATTTCGTATAAAAGGATAAATTATAATACAGGGTGGGGCAGGGAAGTATCTCTAACTTTGAAGGTAAATTAAAACAACAAACAATATTACAACAAAACTTTATTGTGGCATCAGAATGGTACAATTGGAAGTTAATACACTTCACTTTTGAGGTAGCCCCAAAAAAGTAGTCGCACGCAGTTAAACATGGCGAGCGCACGGGTCAGCCATTGCATTTCTAACAGTATGGGCCATCGCACCATCCTGCTGAAACCGCACTTGTTCTAAATTAATCTGTTGAAGTTGGGGTTCAAGAAATTGTTGGATCATGGTCACATATCACTCAGAATTGACAACACAATTAACAGCATAATTGTTCTCTTCAAAGAAATAAAGCCCAATGATGCCTTTACTGCTGAGTACATACCAAACTGTCACTTAGTCACTATGTAGAGGCCTCTCATGAATTACTCTAGGGTTTTCTCCACTCCCACAACATATATTCTGCTTATTAATACTTCCATAAATGTACAAGTGCACCACGTTACTAAACAAAACACGTGCACTTGAGGCAGGGTTTCAATCAAAGTTTCACATGCCTGTACTCGATCTTGCCAGTCCTGCTGTGAGAGTTGTTGAGCAATGACCATCTTGTACGGATGGAAGTGCAGATCTTCGTGAAGAATTCGACGCACAGGGTAGATGCATGCTTGCGAGCAGAACGCTTAGGGGACTGTAAAATCGATCTTCGTACACAATCAATGTTTTCTGGAGTTCGGATAGTCCTCTGAGCCCCAACTATTTTTTTCACAACACTACCACATGCACGGAAGTTTTCCACCTATAACAAAATGGATTTTCGGTCAGGCACAGCATTTCGAAGTGGAATTCGATAACGAGTACGCAGCGCACGCTGCACTGCAACGATAGACTTGTTTTGGGTAAAATACGTCTCGATAGCAAAAGCGCTTTGCTCGTTCGACTAAAGCATATCTACAACTAATGGTCTCACTAATGCAAACTTCAAAGGACACTCCTTCAACACGTCTCCTCCATCTCGAAAGAACGGATGCTTCCTTGCCCCACCCTGTATAAAGGGTTTTCGTATAAATAATTACCTGTACACGTTATCCACAGATAGCAAATTTATAAACAATAAAGTAAAAAAGTATTTTACTAGCGACTTAAATCGCTTTAAAAGTAACAATGTATTTCTACAATTCATTATCGATGTGGCGCGGCGTTACGAATCCACATGTTATTTACATTACTTTGAATGGGTTGGAATGCCTAAATTTTTATAACTTTCTACTTCCATCGCAATGTGGCCTTTGGTTTTTAGATCTTTGCATGTAGCTAACAATTGGAGCGTTGCTTTTTTGAAGAGGAAGTGTTTATGGTTCCTTTGTTCTGATGAAGATTTGAATAATTGCGGCAACAAAGCCGTCGCTGAATCTTGATGCGTTTTTTGCTATTTCGAACAGTTTAGATACTGCCTACAGTAGCTGATCGAGACTTTTGTGATAGCTGTGGGCTTTTGACTCGTCTCATTGGTTGCAGTTGGTATGGATTGCTTCGCTGCTTGTGCGTACGATATGTTTGGTGTGATAGCGGAAGGACACGTTGCCTGTTGTTCAGACCTTGCCGACTGGAAATAGGGGCACCCCCTGTAGTTCGCTGTGTGCTCTCGACCGCAATTTGCGCATCTGGCTGGAGTTTGCCGATCTTTCTTGCACTCGGCTGTTTGGTGGTTATTGCCGTATTTAACACACCGCGGCTGAGCGTGACTGCACCTCTGGGCGTGCCTGTACTTTTGGCAGCGGTGGCACTGGATTAACCCCCGCTTGCGTTGTTTGGGCGCCTCTACCTTTACTGATAGGGAGAAGACGTTTGTACTGCTGAAGATCTTTTTCCCAGTTTCGTTTCGGTCCAGTTCGACGTAGTTTAAAGGCATTAGAACATTTTCCTTGCCTCTGCACATTCAGTGTACCGAAAGAACTGGGAATACAAGCTCCCTCAGTTCTTTCTTGATCGCCTCGTCTTCTAGCCGCTCAGGTAAATCCTTGAGGGTCACGTAAAATGGTTTGTCCCGGAATTTGCGCATCTGGCTGGAGTTTGCCGATCTTTCTTGCACTAGGATGTTCGGTGGTTACTGCCGCATTTAACACACCGCGGTTTAGCGTCGCAGCAGCTTTGAGTGTCTCTATACTTTTGCCAGCGGTGGCACTGAATTAGCCCCCGCTTGCCTTGTTTAGGGGCTTCTGCCCTTACTGATAGAGGGAGAAGACGTTTGTAGTGCTGAAGAACTTTTTCCCAGTTTCGTTTCGGTCCAGTTTGATGTAGTTTAAAGGCATGAGAACTTTTTCCTGGCCTCTACGCGTGCAGTGTACCGCAAGAACTGGGAATCCAAGTTCCCTCAGTTCTTTCTTGATTTCCTCGTCTTCTAGTTGCTCAGGAAAGCACCTGAGGACTACGCAAAATGACTTGTCTTGCGGCAGCATGTATGTATGGTACGGTACCTGCCTATTGATGAATAACTGCGTGATTACTTGGTACGAATCATCGTCTTTAGGATGAATGGTTATGCTCAGGACCGTCGTGACTTTTAATGAGTTGTTCTTCAGCTTTTGTGAGAGATTTGCCAAGGTTTGCTTGTCGCGTAGCACAATCGACAGTGGCCGTTTGCGCGAACGCGGGTTTGGCGCGGTTGCTTCCATTTTTTCGATTTCTTCTTCTTTCTCTTCTCTATCCAACGGAAATGAAAAACTGTTTTTTAATTTTATGTGTAGTTTGGGGGCTAACCCGAGGTCGCTCTTGTATGCCGGGGGGTGTTATCCTTTTGCTGGATCTTTTCTACTTTTTAGTTTTTGGTTTTAGTTTCCTGTTTGTTAGTATCCATTTCGGATTCAAAATGACTGTATGTAAGGGAATTCTTAATTAATACTTTTGCGTCATGGTTTACATCTGTTTTTGATGCTGCCGCACTTGCACTAGCGGTGTTTGTTGTGCTTCTTTGATTGGTCACTACGGCGGCCTTCTATACTTTTAAAGTTGCATTATAAAAGTCTTTGCAGGCTTCCATCATTAACCTATTATACTCGTACTAGTAGTTGACATGATTATATTTGTATTGTTTCAGGTTAGTAATAATACTTCTGAGAAATTTTGGAACTAGTTTGCGGGTTTTTTCATGTTTTCCCTCTCGGTAACTGGTCAGGGACCATATTAAAGTCTTTTTAACTTCTTCGTACATTCTTGCAAATACAACAAACACACACGGTGAACACAATATAATTTAGCGTATGACTTTCGCACTTGACTTTCGGAGAAGAAAGAAGGAAGGTTCAATGTTATAAAATAGGCTAGCTCATATCTTAGGATGTAGGTTCTAGGAATAATTGCTTAGTAAGCCTTCACTAGAGGGCGCTAGACAAATTAAAATTAATTTGCCAAATTTTAAATATAATAAAAACATGAAATTCGTTAGAAAAGACTTACTTCGCAATTGTAATTGCCTTGCACAAGAAACAGAAATGACAACTCGTATAAAAATAACAACATAATGTATTAAATAACAAATTAAATCACAAAATGCAAAAGTTTACAATTAATATTACTTATACGTAGTAGTTTTATGTACAATCTCTTTTAAATAACAATAATAATTTAGAAAATAGTCAAGCAATTATTAAGCATATTTGCGATACTGATACGTTCATTGTGTCAACTTGGTCCAATCTCAAAATAATGGAATGCTGCCTTGATTGTAGTTTAATTACTGAAGTTGACTTCTGAAAAACAGCAATATTTGTTCAAATAAACTTATAAAAAGGGAAAAACGAAAGCAGTAATCGTTCTAATATGTAACAGAATGTCAATACAAGTTATCACAACAATTAATTACAGATAACTATGTTAATTCTTAATTGTTGCTTGATTGAAATTTATACCATAATAATAATTGAAATGTAAAACTTATAATATTTAATTGAAAACCCAATAACAAATTTAGTGAATGTAAATTATTTAACTTGGAAGATAATCTCTTGATTTTATCCGAAATATTTAAAATCCTTAATTTTTGAAAACCCACCTTAAAAAATATGAACTCGAAATTAAAAATTAAGGCCATTATAAAAAAGCGAAGCCCCTCATATCCATTCTGACCTTCTGAAATTGAATTGTAAATCGTTCAGAGATTAATTAATTAATCAACAGGAATTGGGCTTGCCGTTCGTAGAGAGCTGAGTCACTACAAAAACTGTGTATACCTTATACTATATTGGATGTTGCAACAAAAAAATTTTATTTATGCCAAATTTAAAATGGCATCTAATCTAAGGTCGTCGATAACACAAACTATGTATTAATTCAATGTGACTTACCCCAAATTAGTCCTTTAAAGATCTTTTCTTAAACTGATTTACAATTTCAATTGATAGAAGAAATATTCAATAATTAACTAGTAAATTCTAGGCGGCTCAAAATGGAATGCTCAGATATCAGCCCCTCCACCCATATGACTCCTTGAAACCTTCATAAAAAATAGTTGAAAGTTAAGTTAGCATGACAATAAGATGTATTAAAATTTAATTAATAAAAATTTTTGATTTACTACAAATCAAGCACATACTGAAAATTTTAAAGAATTTAAACTAAAAGTAATGAAATATAACGAATGATAATTTTAAACGTGCATTATTGGGAAGCTTAGTTAAGAAGAACAAAATGTAACGATAACGTTACAACTTTTTGTACTGCACTCGAGCCACCGTCCTTTTTACGGGAAACCGGCCTAAGGTACGATACAGGTTGTTAGAACTCGCAAGAATGCAGGCCTGCACTTGGCGGAGGAACAATACCACTCCGTTTAGATTGCTTTGATTGGAAGTCCCTGCCCGCGAATCCATATGTCAATGAAAGTAAAAGGATTTAAGGTGAACGAATTAAAATTAATCTTTACATTTCTGCTACAAGTTTTTATCAATTATTATTGGAGTTATATAAACAACTAAATAGAAAGAAACTTTAAAGATCCAATTGACCTCAAGGCTGATTGACATGTTACTAAACATTTAAGATGTTACGCTTCATAACACAAGTGAAGTTAGACGTTACTGCAATAAATAATGAAAATTCGTGATGTAAAAGACACTAACATCGTATCAAATGGCAAATACAAAGATTTGCAACAACACGCTAGTTCGAAGGCCTTTGCGCTTTACACAAATAGATTACACAGTATTTTGAAAGAAGTTGTATACTTAGAACAGATATAAAATATCGAAATAAACGTCACTGGCAATTGAATTGTTCAATTAAATTTCAAGAGATCAATTTATCTAAATTTAATTACGTTCATACATTATCTACGTCAAATGCGTAAAGTAAAAATTGAAGCTAAACTTTATTTAAGTTCTTGAATGATTCCTAGGTAAAAATTTCCATCGTTGCCGGGGAACTTTGTACTTGACTTACTTTTACGTTGAGTAAAAGATGTCTGCGTAACGAAGCCCATGTATAGAAATTTAGTACCAACGGAAGCTAGCCAGAATACACGATCGGTTAGGTTGCAGGTGGAAATATGTGATTCATAAAACGCAGCGTAGAGCCGTCTTGAAGACCAATAATAAGTATCAGAATCTCGTTTTTCTTTCTAATGAAAATAACCAATGAAAAATTATAAACAAACTAATTCTATTATCCCGAAACGTGAAACAATAACTATTTAAATGCTAATGTAAAATATACATACTTTTTTAAATTAACTTGACACCATTAGCGTAACATCTATTGGTTCGGAAACGTTTAAAAATGAGCGAATTTTCGTCTAACTTACAAAAATTAAGATGGAGAATTTAAATAAACCGAAATTGTCTAAAATTGTTAAAAGAAACGTGACAATATTTAAGTGAAAAGTATTTTTGAAAATTTCTCACAATTTTGACGCGATGGAAGAAAAATGAAAACTTTTTCATAATTAGAATAAAATAGTACGCACAGTGTACGTATTAGGGCCTAGGAAAATAAATACATGTTGATCATGTAATTAGAGTAATTTTTTAGGAATGAATTTAGTTACCAACGTTGAAACAAGAACACTCTTCAGGTAATATAACGCCAATGTCGTAATTGGTGGGAATGTTGCTTTTTTAGGTTTGTGAAATTCTAGTTTTAAGCGTTTACTGACCGAACAAAAAAGGGTGGCGATTACTTATTTTTAGGTTAGTCGAATGATTATCACTATATGGCGACTGAATTTAATTTTTGGATTAAAGGCTTTTGAGCTATATTAATGAGATTTTTTAACTTTAAATATTTATGTTCTTGGGTATTACTTAGCAATTTATTACGGTACGTTCTTCTCGAGCATATCTTGATGCAGAAGACGTGCCCCATTGGTATGACAGATTGTGACGTCATGAATTGCAGAACTCTGTAAACTTCTTTTGTTAACGTTGTGTTTCTTATCGAATTTAGTTGAGTTTATTTTGTTTACAAAATTTATTTAATACATTATAAGCTGGTTTCTTAGTTCATTCTCGAAAGTTTGTTTGGCAATTATGCTCGTTGACACTTTTCAATAGCCTAAATGCAGCATTCTTATCCTCTAATAAACATAATGTAATCCATCTTTTATGCTTTACAACTTTTTTTAGTACGATTGATATGTTACTAATAAATAACCTACCGTGAAACTCTCCTCATTCTAATTTAAGAACTTGGACGCCTCCATCCTTTATTATACCGTTGTCATCTAACCGTGCGGCACAACGACTAATGCACATATGAGTGGCTGTTATTGTGATCGCTTTATGAACAAAAAGAGATTTCTGTCATGTACATATGTATCGTTCATCATTCTGAAGTGCACCTTCAGTTTCAGACCTCTTAAGAATTTTTGGATCACTTAGAATGATTTGACAGATGTCACTATTTGTGTATATACATATATTAGTTACATACAAAGTTAATTAACATCGAAATGCGTATTTTTATAACTAAAGAAATATTATGAACTTAGAAGTGCTGTAAAACAGTCGCATAAATATCTCG
>JAHWXV010071929.1:0-10300 GCA_024586415.1 Phrixothrix hirtus
TAAATTAAAAAATATTGCATACCAGTATGCATATTTGGTCAAAAAAAGGCATTAAGTGCATATTTTAAAGGCAAACAAGGCATATATATGCGCATATTTTAGCTGCATTTAAATGCATATATTCCGCCCCCTAGTCATGAATTAAAGACGCTAGGCTTTTTTTGCAAAATTTGATACTTGTACCTTCGTTCAGGACTAAACAGTTTTAAAATCCAGTGCGTTGACTATGCATTCCTCTTCACAAAATTTTAAAACCGTGGATTCTGATAATGTTACTTTCTGCAAATAGCTGAAACCTGCTCTCTTCATTATATTAACATCAAATTTTCAATATTTTATTTGTTTTTGCTTCTACAGGTATTTTGCACTTGGAGTCTACCCCAGGTATGATAATCATTCTTTTGTGGATAGTTCTTGGTTAACCTGTGTTAAAATTTCTGCCTACGTATTTCTTTATGGTTAAGATTTACTACAAACTTGATGAAATCACATGTACGACTAAAAGACACAGCAAAATTAAAGTAAAAGTTGCCACGATGGATGGTCAGTTTCATATCTAGGTAAATTACATAAAATGCTCCCCTTGTAATTTGCTTAGTTTAGTAAAGATTTAGATAAAGTCGATGAGTTGTTATGTAACTAATGCTGATAAGAACTATTTGGTATTATAGCGAAAGGGTCGAGGCCCATTAAGAGTTACATTTAAATGTGCCTCAAATCTTTAGTTGCTAATAGCGATTAATAACACTCAATTTTAAATTGCAATAACTATTTTTTCTCATTGTGAATATTAAAAATAAAAAATATTTATATTTGACGTGAATAATACCTATGTTATGTTTTATTTAAAGAACGTAAAGACGTATTGACATATTAATGGTTTCAACTATTTTATTTCATAATGTATGTAGCCATAAAATTTCTCTCGGGTTTTAATTCTAAAAGATTATATGTGCACACTTAAACGTTTTATATAAGCACTGTACAGATTAATAGATACCAATTGATGCCACAGTAACTATATATTTTTTTAAATGACAAAGAACAAAATTGAACGTAAGTTAATTGATGCTTTGCCTCAAGAACTTTATTGCTTTTGTTTTATACCTTAAGGTGAATACTTTTAATTTAAAAAGAAGTATAAAAGTTTTCGCATAAAGTTTTAAAAGCATTTCTTTGTCTTGTAACTCAAAATGGTTATCGAATTGCAATTCTATGATTCTCTTTGGATGTACATTTCTTTTCGTCAATTTATTATCCTGAAAAATTTTGTTCTATTTATATTTTAATTTATTATTTCTACATAAAAAGCTGTTTCGTGATAAATCTGAAATTTTCTTTATAGGATATTATATCGTGAGTTGCCTACCATTATTGATTTCTAATTAACTGTAATTATGTAGATACAAATGATAATATTCCAATCCTTATGTGATATCACAAACATACACAAGTAGGTCACATACATATGTAGGTACATAAGTAAACTTTATCCAACAGTTTGTAGACGTAATTATCCAGAATAGCATTGAATCATAATTATGTAAAAATACATTTCTTTATTCGTGATTCCAGTAAAAAATCGAAATTCCCCAAGATTCAGAAACACGATAATTATTGTTCAATCCAAAATTTCGTTAGTTCTCAAAATATAAAGGAGCGCTAAATTAACGTTTTTTATTAAAGTAACAATTTTTCATCTTATAGCTTAAACAGAACCTAAAGAGTTCGTGCTCTCTGAAATTTGCATACTTCATATAAAGGTGTTTTTTTATGTTAATGATGAAATTTACATGTTAAAATTGAAAATTAAATTATTTTATAAACCTATTTAATTGAGGTCTGTGTTTAACTAAAAATAAAATTATTTGCATAATCTAATTTAATACCAGAACTTCTTTTATTACATTTGAGGTTAACTCTCGAATTAACTATATCATCAAGTTTTATAAATTTTATTCTAAAAACTAGAGTTATTTTCAAACGACCCTTTAACGTGTAAAAATAACAAGTGAGACAAAAAAAATTTAATTTTGCAGGAAAATTGTTGATAAGTAACGTATCTTCATTATGAATTGACATAGTCTACCTAACTACAATTATTTTATAAAAACAATGCAAATCATCATTTTAACTATATAAAAAAGACTTATAACAATAATATTTTTATTAAAATTTAATTTAAAAACCATTATCCTCATGGTACCATCAACAATATCGCTAGACTTGAACAAAATTAACCATTAGATTGATAACACCGAACCTTTTCAAACCATTACTACTGCTTTACTATGTTACAAGAATATCCGCAAAGTTGAATGAGAAAAAATTTAACATCATAACCGTTTTAAAATTACAAACCTCCTAGTGTTCTATAATTAATACTAAATCATTCAATAATGGTCTAGTACTGTTGTCTTGACAAAATTCCTTGCAATTACGAAAATTTTTTAGTGGCGAAATAGAAGACCGCTAGACATAAGAATTAAGGAGCACAATAACGCTCATTTCACTATTCCTAAGCTTTTCTTAACTTTTTGCTAGTTACTGTATTAAAATAATTTTATTTCTCTAATTTGCATAATAAAGGGCGTTAAATTATTTTAAGCATTTATTGTTAGGAATTTATAACTATTTTATAACTATTCTACATTAACAAATTAAATTATTTAGATAATTTTTGGTTTCATATTTAGAAGATTTCAGCATTTCAACTGTTCTAAGTGCCATAAAGGTGTTTATAAAATAAATACTTAAAGCTAAATACAGACAGACTGAAGCACCTCAATGATTTTACAATTATGACATTCTTTCAGCGAACCTAATTGCATTGAGCCCTTGAACTCTATGCAAGTAAAATCGAAATTTCAGGCGGAAAACCACTATTTTATATTATTCAAATTTAAAGATAACTTTATTGGTTATTTTCAATTTTTAATTGTTTGTAAGTCGCAGTAGTCGCGCTATAAGTATCAAAACAATCAATATCGGCATTAAATTATCGCTTGTTTTTATTTCATGTAGCTAATTTGACTAACACGTAACAAAATAAATTCTATTTTCAACCAAAGACCCTAGGCTGTCCTATATAATCAATTTCCACTTGTTCAAAATTGTTAATCCTGGATATAGAGCTTTTTCGAAAAGTTTAATGAACGTCTTTCATGTTAATTCGAACCAATTTCTAACAGTGAATAGTTAACATGCACTCATTAATTTTCCTCAAATAGTGCTAAAGATTGCTTTATACGTACAGTATAGATGGGGAGTTTCCTAGAAATGGCAATTATTTTAAAGTTATTACTTTGTACATTAATTTTCAGCATTTTAAAGTTTTTGGTATTAGAAAAGCTTTCACTTCTTTCAATCATTTTTTCATTCTTGGAACGCTTAGTTGCTCAATATTTATATATTTTTAGTCATTATTAAGCTAAATTAGATTTTATGCTAATTTTTTAATTCTGTTTCTATTAAAGATTTATATTTATACATTAATGGTATATGTAGAGCTTAGAGCTCCTTTAGTAGTTTTTCAAATTATAATTGCATAGGAATAGCTCTTGTTAAAGTTATTAGAACCCCGTTAAGCAAACTGTTTTTAAAATAAATAGGAAGCACATTATAACTTTTCCCAAACTAACACAAGCTAATTTCAATGTGATGATCATGCAATGCAGCACCATTAGTCATATATCACAAATCCAAATCTAGGTGTAATCTATTTTGTTTCGAAATGCGTGTCGAACACCAAAATGTTGCCACATTACAGCCTCACTGCTGCCATGTCACCTTGGTGTGTTCTATGACTTAAATACTAGAACTGTAGTTTATTTATAGCATTTATAGCAATCCATAGATATTTCAGCTCTTTCTATTGTTAATTTAGAATACATTCATCAGGTAGTACATGTTCTTCCGGAGTAAAGTTTTCAATTCATCAGTAAATATTCTGATGAAAATATAACTATGCTACAATTTTTAATAAGTTATCAGGAAAATTACCACAAAAAGGTTTTTGGAGTAATCAAGAAATTTTGTATATAGTGTATCCCAACGAAACTTCGGCCCCCCTCAAAAACCTGCTAAGTTGAACGTTTTAGCAAAAATCCAAAAGCACCTTAGCATCTATATAAAAGGAAATCAATTCATATCACGTAATTACCCAGCTCTGCGCAGAGTGTAACAACCCTTTCACAAATTTTAAATAGCACCGGCGGGGGCTTGAGCACCAATCATTTGAAAGATATTTTTTTTTACACAACTGTGCAATTATTTTTAAAATTGATCCATTTGTTCACGAAAAATTGTGTCACGAGATTTAAAGATAACGTGCCCTAGCTTTACAACAATCATTCTTACGAAAGTAAATTGCAACTAATTCAATTACAAAAAAAACATGTAAAACGAAATTTAAAATGTCGGGAACAAAGAGTTAAATTTAAAATTTTTTTGTTTTACTATTTTTCTTGATTTCGTGATCTATAAATTTCAAAAAATAATTTCCCGTAAACAAACGCACTAATTTTAAAAATAATTACACAGTTGTAATAGATGATTCACAAAGCGCGCCCGTTTTAAATCTCCCGCCATTTTGTTATTTCTTGGTTAGCAACACTGTTTCATATGGAATTACATCTATTAACCTTTCCGTTTTATTCTGTCGTCATGGAACGCTATACAACTGAACAAAGTTTGTTAATTGTGAAAACGTTTTATCAAAACGGAGAAAATTTTGCAGCTACTGTCCGACAACTTCGTGCGATTCTCGCGTATCAACAGTGCGCAGACTTATGGACAAGTTCAGTGAAACAGGTTCAACAATCAACATTAAAAATTCTGGATGTCCTCGTTCTGGCTAGTCTGTTGAAAACATTGAGTTGCTTTATGACAATGTGAATGTTAGTTCAAAGAAACTGATTCGTCGCCGTTCCCAAGAATTTAGCTAACCCAGCAACTGAAAGTGTGGGACATCAGAAGGGGCGAGATTTCGTTGACTGACTTCGAAGAAGACGGCTTTGCGAGGAAAACCATCTTCAGCGATAAGGTACCCTTCCACAAATAAATTTGTGAAGAAACAGAATTGCCGTGTTTCGGGACCAGAAAATCCTAATTCGGTTCATGAAAGGGAAATGCATCAGCAGCGAGTAACGGTTGGGTATGTAGTTTGAGCGGGTGGTGTCACCGGCCCTTATTTTTTTGAAGATGAGGCAGGACATGCTGTGACAGTTAATGAAGACCAATACCGTTTAATTATACGTGATTTTTTTGTGACCTCATTTCGATGTAATGGAGATGCAATAGTTATGGTTTCAGCAAGACAGTGCCACTTGTTATACTTCCGGTGCAACAATTTCATTGCTCCACGAAAAGACCTCGGATCGGCTCATCACGTTTCATGATAACCAGCAATAGCTACCAAGGTCATGTGATCTAACCCTGGGCGATGTTTTTCTTTGGGTAAGTATTAAATCATTGGTTCATGTCAATAAACCTCGCAATAAGTCAAAGTTCCTAATATTATTAAAATGATTCTGGAAATAATATTAATTGCTAAGTTTTATACATTGATATTGTAAGTGTAAATAATTTAATGCATATAACTATTATATATTATACACAAAAGCAATTACTCATGAACTAAAAAAATTAAATGTGAAATTAAGACAAACAAATTTAGGTGAGGGTTGTTTGTATACAAGCTATGCTTAGGCTACAACTCTTACTTAAAAACAAATTGAATTAATAATTAAATTGGATTAAAATCAATTAAACTAATACTATAAACTTTCATAAATCTTAGCTTGTATTTTATTTTATATTTTTATATTTTTTTAATTTTTAATTTGTAAAAAATGGCTACTTTAGTTTATTGTTTGTTCTGGTTAACTGTTTGATTAACATTAATTTTAACAATAATAATAACATCCGCGAGTTAAAAGAGGAAATTCGACGGGTTATCAGCGAAATCGAAGTCCAAGTTTGTGAAGCAGTTATCAATAATTTCACCAAGAGAGTTGTGGCATGCCAACAGAGTAGAGGGAAGTCATATATCTAAGATCATTTTCCATACCTAAAATAGGTAGGCTGTAACATTATTACTGTAACGTTTCATTTTTGTTATTTAGTTTCAACTATTTATATTACATAAGTCTTATTTCGTCATAACGGGTGTTGAATTCATAGAAATAAATCATATATAGTAAATATAACAAATTATATTATTCAAGAACTTATAATAATTTAACTTACAATTTTTGAACGCCTGCATGTTATACATTAATCAATTATTGCAATTCTTTATTCATTTAAGCGAATATATCACATTCTCAGTATAATTAAGTTTTGAAATAATTAACTATTGGTTATTCCAACAATATAATTAGTTACGATATTTTGGAGTCTGGTTATAATCAGTTGCTGAAAAGACATCGAGTCGCAAAAATAAAGCGCGGCAGGAAGGGAGTCTGATTCCAACCAGCAAAGCGATCGCACGCTAAACTTTTAGGAGTTTTTATTGTTCAATTTATTATGTTAATTTAAAAATTCTGTGCCATTTTACTGGCTGAGCCCCATTCTATTGTTGTATATTCTTTTGATTAATAATGAGATAAATATTTAATTACTTTTTTAGAATGGGTCGAGGTCCAATACCAGGGGTAAGCGGCCAGTTTTGAACCTGCAATAAAATTAAGTACAACTTATATAATAAACCGTGAATCTGAAATTATTATACAACAGTAGGGAAGTAATTAATTATTATATACTAGTGACGAGTAATCGGTTGCCGTCATTGCAGTTGCTGTTTTGTTTTCTTGCTGGTTGCCATTTATTCTAACGCATTAAAGGAATCATTAAGGTCTTTACAACAGACTGTTAGAAATTACATCTCCGTATTAAATTGTCACATACTGGTTGTATTAAATTGCATCCTGACTTAACATTATAACACTTATACCATCTTTATTTTTTTTATTACATTAAATAATTGATTATTTTTTTGTGTTATTTATTTAATATGCATATAAGTGATTCCGTTAAAATTGTTGAATCTCAAGTAAGTTTGCCCTCTTTAATTATATTATCAATGAGATCAGATAAAGCGGGCTTTTGCAATTTACTTCTCATTTAACTACTAAATTAAAAATTAATTAATATCTGGCGACTTCTGCGATTCAAATAGGTGGAGTTAGGCTCAGCCAATCAACATAGACGAACTCGGGTTATAAGATTCGATTAACATAATTATGTCCTTGGTAAATGTGTCCTTGAAAAATGAAGTTCCTATTTTGATATATTAAAACCGGCGTGCTTTTTCAAGCATCCTTTATAAAGAATACAAAGAACTATGAAATGAGAGGTTACTCGATCCCCCGTACTATTTAAAGCTTGTCAGGGGATTACTAACCTCTATACATAGCGCAAGTTGCAAGAACAATTGTCATGCAGAAATTGAGCTCTTTGTAGATTTTTTAAAACTTTCATCTTGGTGGGTTTATCAGGGATTAAATTTTCTTTGGGGCACAGTGTATATTGCAAATACAAAAATTTTAATGAGCCGTAAGGCACAATGGAAACGCTATTTTAGTTTGTTCAAATACTTTAACCTATCCATAATTTTAATATAAGCTGTGTATGTGTAACTTAGTTTTTTCCTAGACCTACGTATAAAATAAGGTCTTTGTTATAGCAACGTATTTAAATGTAAAGATTAAGGGGTATTATTATGTAAATGCGTAAGGTTATTATAAACTCTAATATAATATTTGTGTGCGTGCAGTTAACGTCAATTCCATTGTCGATGATGAATTTGAGTTATGAAGATTATAATGCCATTCATAACAGGCTACTGATAAAAGCATAATAGCTTTTCGCAGAGACGGTTATAAAATAATATATTTTCCAGAATTCTACGCTAAAATGTAATACAGAGCAAGTAGATAATTTCTATAAAAACATTAGAAATTAATTCATTCATTTACTCATAAAAATTTAGTAAACTAAAAAACGCTTTTTATTTATGGAAAACTGGATTAATAATTTGAAATTTACCAAAATAGAAATGATTTTTTTATCATTTTTTGATTTTTTTAAGCAAAGAAACTTGTTCATTCAGTGAAGAGGTTGTTCACAACTTTCAAGTCAAATATGTCAAAAATTATTCAAGATAAACATAATATTCTTTATTTCGAATCAAAGGAAATGCATAGTATAAACGTTGCTCTATATATAAAATATAAGTATATTACGTATCACATAGTTTATATATGCGATTTTTACACCAGCAGAATAAAATCAACAATATTACTTTGTTAAAACGCATTCCTCCAAATGGCGTCGTACTAATTTTCAAAAATATCTGCTGATTAGTTTGTATTTTACAGCCATTTAAAGTAAATAACTTGTATTGGTTTCGCTAGAATATGAAAAAGTAATTTTTACACTCTCATCAAACATTACTGTTTGCGTGGTAAAACAATAACAGAAACAAAACAAAAGCGTGACAAATATTATCCAGGCAGTGTTTCATCAATTAAAATGAATCATAAGTGATTTAATAATTTTGGCTGTGTCCGTACAGCGTTCTCGATGCTGATCGGTCTGGTAGGCCACAAAATGAGAAATGTTAACAAAGTGTATAATATTGTGTTGGCAGATCGCCGAGTGAAGGTGCGTGAGATTGTGAAGCTTTTAAATTTGTCAACTGATACAACGGTTCCAATTTTACATAATGATTTGGATACGAAAAAGCATACTGCAGAATAGGTGCCGTATTTGATAACAGTGGACCAAAAACGTAAACGCTCACGGACGTTGGAGTATTATTTGAAACTATTTAAGCGTAATTTATTACTTTTGGTAAGACTTGAAACCACTACTATGCTCCAAAAACCAAGCGCACCTATCGAGGCAAAAGTGGTGTCATCGGTTGGTAAAGTAATGGCAAATGACTTCTAAAATACTAGTGGAATAATTTTCATTGACTGCCTTTAAAAAGGCAGAACAATTAACAGGAGAATATTATTTGTCGTTGCTGGATCATCTGAATAAAATAATCAAAGAAAATCGGCCACATTCGGCAAAGAAATAAGTTTGTTTCGCCATAATGCACCGGCACATTCTGCATTTCTAAATGCATCCGCATGTCACATATTCACCCGACTTGCTATTTCCAAACATGAAAACTTGGTTTTCCGGTAAGAAATTTTCTTCCAATGAAAAATTAGACGCGTATTCTGCAAACTTTGATCAATCTTATTTTACAAGGCATCAAACATCTTGAATTACTTTGGAATAAGTGTATTGAGTTGAAAAAAGGCAGTGTTGAAACAAAATGTTTGAAAAAATTTAAATAGTGAAATTAATTCATATTTACCGCCGCTAAAGCTACCGACATTTGGGTGGAAATACACTGAGTGGATGGTATTTTCAGATGTTTTTAAATCAGAAGTTCACGAAAATAGTAGTTCAACTGATTGCAAAAAATTCCATTATCTAAGGAGTTGTATAACAAAAGACGCTCTCCAGGCTATCCAATCGCTAATAGTTTCAAATTTAAACTACGAAGCCGCGTGGGAATTGTTAAAAGCCAGATTTGAAAATAAAAGCGTAATTGTTCAAGAACATGTCAAGGGTATTATTAGTTTACCGGAAATTTCTAAAACATCTTATACCGAACTTCGGCAATTTAAGATAAATTTAAAATTAATATGGAAGCTTTGAAAGTGTTAATTCACGGTACGCATTAATAGTGCCTTTAGTAACGAAACAGCTTGATTATAACACAAAGAAAGAATGGCAATCAACCCTCGATAAGGAAATCCCACACTTCAGCAATTATTGGAATTCTTGGAAAGAAGGTGTAGTACAATTTTAGAATCTATCAGTATGTTACACAAGGTAAATACAAATAGTATAATTTCAAACAAAAATATACAGGGTAGTTCTAGAATTGTACCGGCATTAGCGGCACAATGGAAATTTGTAAACACAAATAGGAATTTTTATAACAAATCACACGTGTCACATGTAACAGTCAACAATTCGTTAACATGCATTATTTGTAAAAAATCATATAATATTTATCAATGCGAAAAATTTTCCAAGTTAACATATGAAAAAAAAATCTGGTGTGAGACAACACACGACTTCCTCTTACGCACATACATATGCCAATAGTGTCCACAAATGATTGGATTATTATCTACGTTTATTTTGGAAACGATAATTGTAACGGTCGCCCATCCAAGTTACTGGACAGGCGAAAGGCTGCTTAACTCCGGAAATTTTCTCTGATAAATTG
>JAHWXV010071938.1:0-10896 GCA_024586415.1 Phrixothrix hirtus
AATATATAGGAATTTTGGGAAGCACTTAGATTAGTATTTAACAACCCAATTTAAATAATTAACGACGTTTGCGGTTTCACGAAAAGAGGTATAACAAAGCGGTTAAAACAAACGAGGTGAACTTCACAATACGTGCTAGAGTTTTATGTTACCAACGACGGTACCAACGTAAAATGTAAATTGCAAGGCGGGAATTTAAAATTTAAATTACAATAAAACTAAACAAGTATAAAGAACTCATTAGAAAACTGGCCTTTAGGAGGCTTGTTTGCTAAACTTGAACTCTTGTGATAAAAGCATGTCTTATGAAACTTGTTTCTTAATATACTATTTTGTTGAATCCAAATTCGACACAAATTGTATTACTTAATTATAAAACTACATTTAATTTCTTCACAATATTAAACACTATCGATGCTTGTATTATGAGTACAATATTAATGGCTGTACGTACCTGTAGTTACAATCGAGTTAACAGACTGGCACTTTAATCCTTAACTACATTTATCAACTATATGGACATCTGCAGTAGCTATTACACGAGAATTACGGTCGCAACAGTATGTTGTTTTCCGCTGTTTAATGTGCCGTAGTTAGTGGTGTCCATATATTCGACATTTGATTCAAAATATAATATGAATTATACATTTTTATACAACTAACTGTTCTGAGAATCGTTTACACATATACAAGTGGAATTTATGTATGTATATGTTATGGATACCATAAAACAAAACTGTCAAATATGTGGTATACAGTATAAAGTCAATACAAATTTATGCATATTTTATTTCTAAAAAATGCCCCTAAAAGACTTGACATGACTTGAATGTAGAACTTTTCTGTTGCCAAGTTGAAGAGCAAAATATATAGTAAGAATGAGACCAAACGCTCCATTAAATTTCGTAATTAAAATTTGAGGAAGACATAAATTTTGTTGATTGTGAATGAAATGTTGAAGGTAATTTGACAGGACCTTGAAAATTGTCTATTATTGCATTTCAACCGCTGCGTTGCAAAAGTATTCCTGTAGTTGAATTTTATTGAATTTGAAGCCAACGTTATCAATTAGATTTATTAGATTTTGACTCAAGTCGTTTCTACAACTACCAACCAATCTTTGA
Source organism: Phrixothrix hirtus (assembly GCA_024586415.1). Lineage (NCBI taxonomy): Eukaryota > Metazoa > Arthropoda > Insecta > Coleoptera > Phengodidae > Phrixothrix > Phrixothrix hirtus. Next base: position 1,125 of record JAHWXV010071938.1, read on the forward strand.
AAACATTTAATTCTCAGTTGATTTAATTCAATGGTCTTTTTAGGTCATTACTTCTAGGAAGTACGTATTAAAACGCGTTAGTCGAGCGTTCTATGTCGGAGGGTAACACGAGTTGCTCCTTTGTAACCTGCACCCAATAAAATCTTACCAGTTTAATTTCTATCTTGTAGCAGTTGGATTTGTCTTATCTTTTAATATGATTATAATGTTTAAACTGTCGAGAAAAAGGCGATTTTCTTATTCAGTGGCAAACTGCACACCTACTGATTTTTCAATAACTCCACATTTATTATAGCGACCATTTTCACTTTTTCTGATTAAATTTTCATTCGTCTACTGTTTTCTGCAATATAATAGACGTAATCCTCTTATAGGAAGGTTACATTTTTTTTTCATGTCAACCGACTAGGTTCAAAACAAACTTAACTTTAACTGTTCTAGCGGCGAGTTTGAAAATTTTGAAAGTAAAATTGAATAATCAACGTTCATCAGACGTTTAGAAGAGTTCAAATCTTAAAATTTGGCTCAGATATATATTACGGAAACAAAATAGAAACGACTTTCGCAGCTCACGTGAAAATAAATATCACCCTATAACGGGTCGAAAGCTCTTTGGGCCCTTGAAGGTTGTTAAAAATGCCGGTTTGCACTGAATCAGCTCGCCGCGTCGCTCCGGCAGCCACAGTGAAGCACAGGGGGTTTTACAGTAATGGTTCGTAAAAATTGAGCTAAAAACTGAGGACGGCTTACGAGAGTCAAAATTGGGCAAAATTCGTTATTTTTAGGTGCCACATTATCTGGTTGTGTGTACAGAGGGCCCTGAAGGAATTTAAGCGATAAAGAATTTCATTCCAACCGTAAATGCGATGTTCATGTTCGAAAACACTTACAAGGTAATTATTTATCGTGCGCCCCTGGAGAAACTCTCCTAAAGTAGTACGGTTAGACTTACAATGTGTGAATGTTTTTCAATTACTTAGGTCTATTATTTTCCTGTAAGAAAAGTACTATTATTCCTTATTATTAAAGTTACGTAGAATTCTGAAATAATAAAATCATCTGTTTTAACTAAATGGCTATAATAAAAATAACATAACTTATACCGGCAATTAGAGCACCTTCGGTTAAACAATTGTGCACTAATTAAAAACTGTAATAGAGAGAGGGGGGTCCCCAATTTAATTATTTAGAAAAACTAACTTAATTAATAACAAATTGTTGATCCCTTGAGTTAAAGGTGGTCCAAAGCTAAATACTTAACTGAATTTAATTATTTGTCTTTAGTTTCGAAATTGAAGGAGTTCACATAATAAACCATCAAAATGTCTAACGGCTACTTAATGGTAGTAACTTCCCCAGCGAGTAATTATTACGTTAAAAAAATGTAGGGGTTGAAGGTCAGATTACTCTTACTGAAACTTGCTGACTTATCAGGTGGATAGGCCTTAATAACAGAAAAATAGCCACTTACTTGTATTTGCGTGGAGATTCGTGACTTCGTAGCGGGACTCAATGCCTACCGTAGTTCCTGATTATAGCGTACGTAGGGTACCTTCCAAACGTCCTACGATCCTTTGACCGATTTGAACGAAGATTACGAAAACTTGACCCAATCTTTACTTGATTCGCATGGAGCGCCAATTTTTCCTAATTCGTTACGATTTAAATAGTCGATACGGGTAGCTTTAATGAATTCTGGGATGGCATTGCCGAACGATTACGTCCCGTCTCACTATTACGTACTTGCGCTAAAGAGGTCTGGTCTCAACTAAACTAATTTTGTATCCTTTCACCGTGAAATTGCCGTCAAAGGGGGGTTTGGTGGTTGCCATTTATTTATAGAAACATGCCTGTTTTCGTGTGAGGCTGAAGTTGTAAATTGCTTTTACAATCATGAACCAGGGGTTTCCAAATGTTAATAATTACGCAAAAAATTGGTAGCAACCTGTAAAATCATTATTTATAAATTTGGATACCAAATGAACACTGGAAATTTACACATTTGATTCAGTTATCGATTTACTTGTATATAAGGTGTTCCCAAATAAAATATAGAAGTTGTAGGAATTTTAGACGCGCTTACAACCTTTCGGAATCCCAAATATACAATTCTATTGGAAAGTCATGATGGTTACGAAAGTCCTTGTGCGGAATGCAATAAATCGTTTATGAGCCAAACAAATATAAGGGTTAACGTCCGAAAGGAGGAACACATAAACGCTGTTAAGAAATAAGATCCAACATTCTCGTTATCATAACACAGGAAAACTACAAGGAACAATATCGATTTTCAAAACACGAAGTTGGTGGCTAAAATAGATTATTTAGGATCCAGAATTACACGAGAGGCTATTTAAATCGAAAAAAGACCAGAAAAGCTAAATAAAAGCAATGGTGCCACACGATTACCTTCTGCATGGAAATACGCTTTAGTTAATAGACATATTACTAAGGACAACACTAAGAAACTAACACAAATCGTATAGCCTAAAAACAAACACGTCTAAAACTAACATGGAAACATTGAAATCAATTACACGTGCTCCTTACCTGTCTGGCGAAGCGGCAGGAGGGGTGAAGAGAGTGTAGATAAATAAACGATTCTAGAGGCTAGCGACACTCGTTGCGTACATAAGTTAAACTGTACTATACCTTAGGCTCCTTTCACATATGTAACAGCAGGTTCGGTATAGTCCAAAAAACCTAAACCGCGTTACAAAATGCAAATATGGCCACGAATTGCGAAACGTTCGAGAAAACAACTATAAAAATTCAGGAAGAACTAAAAGTATTAGAAGAAGCCAAACGCCCCACCGACGCGACAGTACGAAAACCCCAAAAGCACAAAAATCAGCACCTGCAGTTTCACAGAAAGCTGCAGACATAATTGTAAAGAAAATGTTGCAGTCAATGGACTATCCATCAGAAGACGAGGAATTTACGTAAGTAAAAAACAGAAAAAGGGAAATGCCAATTGGAAGAATGGAATACGGCCCTTCCACTAAACTAACAACCAGAAATAGGTTCGAGGCTCTACCCGATAAAGAGCCTGAAAACAAAAACGAAGGTAATGAAGAATCAGTCAGGACAACGAGAGCTATGAGGAAGGTAAAGCGTCTACCTTGCACAGTGCTCAGAAGCAAAGAGGAGTGGGGAAGACTAGGCAGAAAACTAGTTCAAGAAGACATAAAACCATGGCAGTCACCAACATCGCCATAGGTATCAAAATACTTCAGGGCAACAATAAAAATAATGGATGACATGCAGCTGCCTTATCATAACTGACAAGCCCTTAAGGGTAGTAATAATGGGGCTACCAGAATCCATACCGAACAAAGGAATAATGGAAGATCTGACCGCCAAAACCTTTCCCGTTCACAGTGTTAAGCGAATGTGGAGTGGGAGAAACAAGCCTCCACCCCCACTGAACTTGGCCGTACTCCAGAAAAATCCTTCCGGAAAGGAAATTTTTAACCTGGATGAGGTATTGTACCTCCGGGTTAAGATACAGATTCCAAGGCACGGCAGACGAGGCATTATTCAATGCCATTGCTGCCAGAAATTCGGGTACTCCCAGCGGTTTTGTAAAGCAGAGGCGAAGTGTGTGAAGTACGCAGTGGTACATCACAACATCCAATGTACCAAAGTACGTGAAGCACCTGTGACCTGGGCAAACTGTGCCGCCAATTACCGGGAGTGTCCGAAATTCCCCACTCAAAAAGTGCCGAAAACAAAAATATCAATCACATCAAAGCCATGTTCTTATGTAGAAGAGGTTCTAGGCCCTCCTGCAGAAAAAACAACTTCAACCCCTACAAATCCGCCGCCATGGCTCAACCAGGCGAACCTAACAAGAGCTGTCACCATAGCATTAGAGGCAACAAAGGACGTCTCCACCTTCAATGAAGGTGTCAGTTTGATTTTGACCCGCTTTCCGGACATCATCGCGGTGTTCGGGTCTGTGCCGTAAGAGACACGCCCAAAGGAGGGCATTGAAAAAACAAACAACAAACATAATATCATGGAACACATCGACGGAGGTTAGGGGCCCTGAAGGTCCTGGTGCTTCATTACTAGTAAGAAAAAGTAAAAAGTGTTAGTGAAAATTCTATTTTAACTAGAAGTCAAAGTAGATGAAACCTCACTTGATGTTGTGAATGCGATTTTGGCGAAACGTCGTGAATTTAACTCTGTTTTAATCTGTATTCACTTGCTCAGAGCAATACATTGTGGGAAATTTTGATCTACATTTTATTCAGGTACGTAAAGATATAGAAATTCTTTAATTTGTCTTGCTTGTAGCATGTGTATCCTAAGTGTTGTTTTAAACTTACTTTTAATACGCCCGAATGACTGCAACACACATTATACATATAGGCAACTAGGCAACACTTCATAAAAGATTGGTAACCAAACATACACGTAAATGCAAGTCTCCCGTTTGCGACTCCACCCTGTATAAAATTACTGGTTTTTACAGAAATACCTTTAGTAATAATTATTTTTAATAAATTGTGCCTGTAATAATCCTAGATCCCAACATAGATTAATAATTAAAATTTGAATAAAATTACCTTGCATTTATTCAAAATAAAAATTCAAAATCAATTTACGTAAATAAAAGAAAATTAATGTTATTTATAAATGTATTTGTATAAACATTTCACCGTTATATAATTACATAACCTCCTGTATACTACACTAAAATTTCAATTTTGGGTACTTTAATTCGAAACAGTCAACAAATATCAAACATAGAATTACGAATTGTAATAATTCGGTTTTAAAATGCCCAAATGCAATTTATATAAAATTTAATTTAAATAAATAGAATAGCATGAAATCTTCACGATCTCGTGTAACTTTCTCTACTATTCTGCCTTCTTAAATGTTTACTGTCAATTTTATTTATTCAATGTTTATAACAATTCACTGTTGGATAACTGTATTTAATTAATTGATTATCGCACTTTTACTAAATATGTGTCAATTCGTTGAAATGTGCTTTATTTCGTTGAAACAAACAACCTTCAGGTGTTCAAAGCAACTCCATCAATTCTAGTACGAAGATGCTTGTTGTATTTTATGAAATTAATTAAATTTCCGTTTTAGAGTTACTTGGACGTACAGTCTTGGCTTGGCAGCCGTTTAGAATGGATGCTGTACTCGCGTCATCTGCCAAGTGTGAAATTCGGGACGTCTTCAGATTTTAAATGCAAAGGGTATTGCGCTCATTGCAATCCATCGTCCACTAAGTGCAATTTATGATGAAAAGTATATGGACACTAAAAACGTGGCGCAAGTGGTGCAGAGAATTTAAGGAAGGCCACACATGGGTTTTCGATGAAATGGTTGAGAAGGTGGACTAGATAAGGCTGCAAAATTGGAGGTTGACTACTCGTGAGCTGTAAGAGTTGGTTACTGAATTTTTCAAGACCGCCATTCACAAAATGTTGCAAGAAAATTTGCAATACCATAAGGTGTGCGCAAGATGGGTCCAACGAATACGTACAGAAATCCACAAACGGCAACGCGTTGAAACTGTCCAAAAATTTCTGCGGCGCTTTGGAGAAAAAACTAGGAATCCTTGGATGCCATTATTACTGGTAACGAAACATGGACGCATTATTTCACAACAGAGGCCAAAAAAATGTCGCGTATAAGCGACACCATTCCAATTCGCTCAAGCCGAAAAGTTTTAACAAACGCACTCTACGGGTAAGATCATGAGAACAGTGTTATGGGATAGAAAGAGGATATTGTTGGTAGATTCCTTGCCTCGTGGAACAACAATCAACTCTGAACGCTACTATGAGACCTTAAAGAACTCCTCTGGGCTATTCACAACAAAAGAAGAGGTATGCTGCTTCACGACAATGCTCGCGCTCATTTCACCAAGCTCACAAACGATATTATCGCGAAATTTGGATAGGTCGCCATCGACCCCCCTCCCCCCTGTAGCCCAGATATCGTACTGAGTGATTATCACTTGTTTCTCGCGTTTAAAACGCATTTGGCCGCCACACACTTCAACGATGACAAGGAGTTGGAAGAAGAGGTCAAGTTGATTCTACGCAACAAGGCGGCAGAATGGTATTGTTGTCTACCTTTTTGGCAGCTGTTAAGCAATTTGTCACGTTTTCCCCAGACCTTGATTAATCGTCAGATCGACATTTATATTTTCTGTATCAAAATATACCGATACAGACGATTAATATTGCAACAGGATCGGTAAAATATGTTTAATTACTAAATTTAATTAATGAAGTTTAAATTAAAATTATTATACACATATGTAGGGAAATGTATAACCCATAAAAGAATTCCTTAAAGTAAAACTAAAATACAATTTTAATTAAATATTTTAGAATCAATAAAGAATTCAATTGAAAATAGACCATAATAACATATGATTGAAAATGAAAGTTCATTGTACTTTCAGCACAAGTCAACAAATGGAAATAAATACAAAAACTGAACAGGTATGGCCATCTAGTTGTAAAGGTACAATTGAACATAATAGAAAGTAGAAATCTAATGAATTGTAAATTATTTAAGTTAAATCCATATGTCCATCTATTGATGAATAACATAATTCAATAATTATAGTAGGGTAAATATATAGAAAACTATAATAGGTTTACTAAATTAAAACAGACGTCATTGTAAACTTTCATTACAATTTAATTCTTAGAAATTATAGTTTATCAACAATTATGATAAAGAAAGGACTATAAAAGCCAGAAACAAACACAAAACAATCAGAGTCGTCCCGGCTCTCTTACCTGAACCCAATCCTACCAATTAAATACCCCATTAAATTATTTCTTCGCCATAGGTATTCATGAACGTACTTCCCAGGCTGTTTTTCGCTTTATTACGCTCAAGGAAACCATAAAGTCTCTGCTAATACTACATGGACGTTTTTAGATAGTTATAATAGAGATTACGACAATTGTGAAACATATCTAGAGATGTACAATCTCCCAGGATATTTTCCGCTGCGTTGCCCATTCTCATAGAGGCCTCCGAGAGGATTGTATAGACCGCAAATGGGCGTTCTCCGCTGTTGTGTATATAGTTCTGCAATGATACGAAGTGGGAGAAGAACTTAGATGACATCTAATTGAATTAATACTTCGTAACTTACAAAAGGCAACAATAAAGAATTTCTTGCCATTTATCCCCTTACCTAAAGTGTTGTTTTACAAATACACATCAACACACATAAATTATGCATGAACAAAGATAACCTGAAATTTGACATCTTGTCGCATAAATTTATTATAAAGCTAGAAATTCATGGTCAACTGGTAAATTTAGAATCATATAATTGTATATAGCGTAGAATATAAGGGCTGCACAGCGTAAATAATGAACTTAATATTTAAAATACATGTATAAAAAGAATCATATTTTTGTTGAATATGTAAAACTTGAATCTTAATACTAAATAAAATATTTCAAATAAAATATGAATCGTATCATTGAATCGTAACGATACACAATTAGACTGGTGAAAAACCTTTTAACATTACCTTCACAACTCAAGGCAGAGGAATATAAATTAAATATTGAATACCTTGAGATATTTCATGCACTATGAGCTAAAATTACCGAATTAGTCAAGCTTCCAAATATGAACTTAGCCGTTAATGCTTTGCGTCAGTCTCTCTAATCGGTATAAAGTACCAGAGCAGCGTAACAAATTTTAATAAATTACTTTATTACGTCATTAATTTACGTAATTGTTCAGTTTTAGGATGAGGTAGCCAAACTAATTCGAAACTGGGGGTTAAGACCCTTTAAACTAATGGTCTCTAAACTTTACATTTCCGTATTTACCTAAAGAGAAAATTTACATAATCTTTCTTTTCAATTAGCTACGTTAGACCTTATATCGATATCACCAAATTTATATGATTAACGACTTGTTATATGTCATCAAGTAAGGAAGAACGTCTTTACTCTTTATACATTTATTTAAAAAAATCAAATAAATAAATTTCAAATCAACAATTATTCATTTAAAACTAATGCACATAAATCTTTAAAAAACAGTTATTTACAACACCCTTCGGTTTACTCTCTATACAAATTATTTCTGACAGATTGTAAACATGTACTACAAAAGGCTATTGTTTGCAATCAAGAAGGAACTTCTAGTTCTTTAAAAGAGGTTATTAAAATTTAAAACAAAATTTAAAATGTTAAAATAACAATCATTTGATTTTATTTGTTTATTAAAGTTTATAGGACGATTTATTAAAATACACTTATGGTTTAAGTTGCGTTTGTATTATCTTCAAATATAGATAATTAGACTTCCTTCTGACAATTTTGGTTACAGGTAGGATGCTTTTAAAGTTTACTTCCCTTTCAATTCCCATTCACGACTTGCCGTATTTTTGTAAAATTGCGTGTTCGAATGTTGGGTTTATTTTCCTGCTTTAGATTATGAAAATTAACTGTTAAGTTGACTATAGAATTCCAGGGCTTTTTAATTAGTGACACAAATTACGATGGAATTTACATTTTTAACTTCAACCGATCTAGTTTCGCGTTCTACCGCCTGATTTGGGCAATATCGTAGAGTTGACGTGCAAAGACAAGATTACGCTTCTTGCGTGTTCTAGTTTTCTATAACATTCGACGTCCCTCTCCTATTTTTTTCTTATCCAATCGGCATGTTCCAAATTTAAAATTCTTGGTTTTGTGCTTGAGATGGCCAATGTTAAATTTCCGTTATAATCCTGGTTGTCCCTTTATGGCTTCGTCAAAGTGTACCCATCTTTAGCGACTTACTTTGAGGTTTTTTATGTCTTGCTTTACCCCAAGAATTTCTATATAAAATGTTTTCTTGTATAATTTCATTTTACATACCATTGCTTTGAAGTTCTTTTTTATTACACTTATTTTAAAATCACCCGCGATTTGTTTATTACGGAGCACTTTGAAATTTGTAAAAATGTTTATTTTTGTAGTCTGAGAAACTTCAGTTTAAAACTTAATATTACGATAAATTACATTACAGCAAAATATTTAGAAATTCAAAATAATAGTAGCTTATTTAAATTTCTAATGTGAGAGCAACTTAATTATTTAATTATTAATTACGGTGTCTAACAGTATGATGAAGATATTATAAAGCTGTCGCACCGTTTAAAGAAGTGCCTGGATCGCCAAGGGAATTATGTCAATAATTGCTTAAAGTTTAATCTTCTAATGTTGTATATGGTTTTGAAAATAAACGCTGTTTACTATGTGAAAAAAGTTTGGAAATCTTTTTTACGGACAATCCTTGTTAAATTTTAATTAAGGTGCGAAATTGAAGTGATTCAATTTTCATTTTCCTTTAGCAGAATTTAATTGCCAAAGTCGTTTTACTTTAAAATTTGTAGACTAATATCCCCTGCGGGAACGGCGGGGGGGGGGTTGTAATTCAACCCAGGAAACCGCATTAAGTTACAGGAGGAACTCATTTATTCAGTTAACATGTTTCTAATGTTTAAAACCAAACTGAATTATGTTCACCTTCCAGCGACCAATTAAGTGTTTGTTATAGAACAATATTTGTTTAGTATCAAACTATTTATAAACTGAAGTTCGGTCCACTTTATGTAATTTCACTAAAATAATATTCGATGTGACTTATTAATGTTACTTGAGGTTACTTATAACTAGGGGGCGGAATATATGCAAAGTGCATATATATATGCATTTTTTGCATATTTTGTAAATTTTATAATGAAATGCATATTTTTCACAAATT
>JAHWXV010071943.1:0-14958 GCA_024586415.1 Phrixothrix hirtus
ATTGGAAGTTAAATATACCACTTACAGAAAATACGAATGAATATAAAAATTTTGCCGTCACACTGATAAATTAGTTAAATATCAAAAAGAGAACGTGATCATCTCTTATTTTAAACGCAAGTAAATTGACGTTTCTTTTAATATTTCCTTATCTAATCACTTCTAACATTGTCATTAACACAATCAGTGTTTTGTTTCAAACACAGATAACTGGATTATTCAGTTAATTTGGTTTTATCTTCATCCACTACATTTCAATCTTTATTGCCTTTTTATTCCAATTTTTTGTCATGCAACCTACCCTAAATTTTATACTGTTGGAAACGGATTAAAGAGATCTTCCAAAATAAAGACTAAAAAATATAGGTTCTCATTTGCAAAAAAATATCATTACGTCATAATTTCAAAAACAAAAGATATAAAATATTGAAATTACTACGGTTCCATATGCGCTGTAATTTAAATCGCTACACCCCTTGTAGGGTTTTTCCAGAAAATGCACATTAACCGATTTATCGAATTTATCCGTTACTTAATTCCCACCCGGCATATGGTACGTCTGGAAAATATTTTCATGAAATTTAGCTGCGGAATTTGATCTGTAAGCTAATATTGAAACCATATACAATTTTTATTGTAATAATTATTTTGTTATACGTTTTAATATATAGGTAAATATGAAATACCTGATTGATAAGATGAAATGCTATAATTATAATTTTTCGTGCTACCTCATTGCTACAGGATGTTGAAAGTATCACCGTGTCGTTGACGAAGAGCGTATTTTCTGCCATTCCCTCTTGGGAATGTCATGGTATATACATTATATAGCGTGGGACTCAGTACTGAGTCCTACAAAGCTTCATCTTCTATTCTTATGTTGGTCGAGTATCATCCTTTTTGCGTTTCAGCAAAGCTTATGCTTTGGAGGAGCGAATTGACAATTTTGACGACCTTTATCTCTATACCTGCCTTTTTTATTTTGTGAATTAGTCATTGATGTCAGACACTAAGAAGGACCTCTAATAAGTCAAGCACAAGGACTGTTGTAATATCCTTATTTTAGAATTCTTCCAGCGCGAGGTCGGCTATGCTTGTTAATTGATGATTTGCAGATGGTGTTTTGCGAAAGCCTAATTGTCATTCCCGTATAATTTTGATCTCTACAATGTTTAAGTTGTTTCTAATAATTTAGATAGGTAAGGCAGTAGTCAATGATTTTTGGGCCAAGAAAGGTCTTTCCCCGGTTTTGGGAATGCTATTACCCTGACTTTTTTCCGTTTATCTGGGCAGTGGTCCAGTTTTAGGCACGCCTTGAATATGTGTAGTATTTTGACTATGGCTTTTTTGAATGGCAGTTTATTTCTTTATTTGTAATTTTGTCGTGAGCGGAGCTTTTTTTGATGAGCGTTTTTAGTTCTTCGTAGGTTTTAGGTTTTGGTAGCTGATTAGATGTTTATGTGTTACTTACGAGTACTTTTTTCCATTTCTGCGTCTTGAAATTCGGACTCGTTGTTATCGCTTTTATCTAATGTGCACTGCTGTTCGATCCAGTCGGCCAGGATTTTCAGCTCTTCCTCCAAGTCATACCCTATTCCGTTGTGGTCTTTTAGGGGGAATTATTTTTTATTTGCTCTTAAGCGTCTTGGCTAGTGTCCAGCCGGCGTTTTCATCTCGATTTAATTGCTTTATCTTGCTAACCCATGTTTAACTCTGGAGGTTTCATAGCGATTGCTTAACTTCGTTTGGTAGTTGTGAAGCGGTTTGTATATCCCTTAGGTCTAAAGTTCTTTGTGCTCATTTATGAATTGTTGTACTTCTCGTAGTATTATTATTGGGTGTTTTACCATGACTTGGATTTCTTTGATTCTTTGTACTTACACTGAGTTTATTTCCTCTGTAAATATGTATATTTCTTTGTCTGTCTCGGTTTTGTGTTGATCTTTGTGTTATGTTTGAACTGCGTCTTGTATTTATTCCAGTTAGTAATGTTTAAGCTTCTTGGTTGTTTGTTTAGCTTGCATTTACTAATTTTGACTGTTATTGGATTATGGTCAGATCTGAGCTATTGGATCATTGTTATATTGATATCGTAAGTTATGTTGTTATAGCAATTTCCAGAATCTTAGGTCTTCCTATTGCAATTTTTGTGTCAAACTTGCTGGGGCATGAATTGTTAAGCATGAATGTTCTGTGTGTTGTGCCAAAGCTTTTCCTGATCAGTAAGTAGAGTGACATTCCCAAGTGGCATTTTTGGAAGTTCGGTCACCCATTAATATTGTAACGAAACTAGCTAATTGTTTTAATTAATAGCCTTTATTTAAATTGACGGCTCCATAATTATTTATTTACACCTATTTAACAGAATATTTATTTTACAGTATACTAGTAATAAAGGTTTATATTTGAACATTCAGGTAAAACAAAGAATAAAATTAGGCAGATTACGGATTTAATAAATTCCAATGCCATTGCTCATAATTGCAATCTTGAATTTATTTATATGTAAGTTGCAGTAATAAGTCATTGGTTATTGCATGATTTATTTTAGTTCCATGGCACCTTCTGAATATTTCTAGAATCTTCTACAAATTGTTGTTATTTTTAATTTTATTACATTGTCCCCTCTTAAAATTGTTACATCGCGTAACAACAACTTTGGGCTTTTCTATTGCGATGGTCCTAGCTTTGTCTGAGAATGTCAGAATCTTCACTGCAATCCATTCTTACAATCTCATTTCTTAGAAAATGGTAGTCCACAGATATCGTTGTTGGAAGTGTTTTTCTCGAATTCCAACTACATGCTACCAATGTCTCTAAACAGTTCCTCGAACATATTACGAACCACGTGCCAATTAAGCTGGTATAGATCGCAACCGAGCTTTGGTATGGATAATAGGACCCACAACACCTTCCATAAGTTTTTATAATGTAACTTTTGATGACACAAGGCTTTCATAACGAGGTAGTAGATGCTTCGCATACCTTGGCGATGACAGCATAATGGATGGCATGCATTTCCAATTTCTGCCCCTTGCCGTCACTATAGCCTTTTAAATTCGACCACGATGCCACGGGACATTCGGATGTCTTTGGCGAAACAATGAGCTAGGAGTACTCCTCTAGTACATCAAATAAATTTCTGTATTATTCAGTAGTAACACCACACCGAGCTTTGTGGATTACCGAATAGGTTGATATGAATTCAGTAAATGACTGTACAATAACCGTTGTTTCTACTTTATCTAACTCAGCAGGGTTCGATCTTTGCTCACATTCTTGTTATTCCGTTCTGCATTTCACGCAGGGTATGGGGCTAACCGACTTATGTGAACCACCTTTCTGTGCAATTAAGTTATTCGATAGACTACACCTTTTATTTTCTTTATAATTATACGGATCTTCCCAGGATCTTCGCTATTTGGAAGATATACCTCGTCGTCATTGAGGCTGGTACAACCAAATCTGATTATTGGATTTTAATACATCGGTTTTGGAATTTACATCGTAGTGATATTTCGTTTGATCACTGACAATCTGGATGTTATAGCGAATTCTTTTATGAATTAAATTTAGTTTGCCTAGAAGATTTTCGATATATCCACTTTAAGCTTCCTGATCCCCTCAAAGTTTGCTACCAAATTCGAAATCACACGGGAGCCTAAGTTCACGCCTGAATAACACTTTAGCTGGAGCCGGAGTCTATCCCGTCATCTCGTTTACAGCGGACCGATACACTATCAAGAACAAATATACGTACTGGTCCGATTCTCTATGATAATCTGACTAAAATTTTGACGAATATTTCCCTATTTTTCAATTTATGCGCTCTTTGTTTTGTCTAACTGTGGATGAAGAGCAGTTTTCTGGTTTCCGTATTTTCAACAGAAACAAGGCTAACTCAAAATCTCTTCCTTGATTTGAAAGTAATTCCAAAGGAATTCCAAAATGGCTAAACAGGTCTTTCACCACGGCTTCGGCCAATGTAACTGCCTAGTAGAGCGTATACTTCAACCCATTTACTAAAATAGTCCATTGCAACTAGAGAGTATTTGTTTCCTACTTCTGTTTTAGAAAATGAACCAGATATATCAATCGCTACCCTTTGAAATGGACTACCCACATTATATTGCCTATCGGTGCTTTTCGCCTTCCCAATGGACCGGTATCAGAAGCGTATATTATACATTTTCAGCACCACTCCTTGACATCATTCCTGCAGTTTATACAATATAATATTTCACGGACTTTTTCAGTTTTCTTTACTATCATAAACCCTCCTGATGGACCATCATGCAGTTATCGTGAAACTTCTACTATGTTTAACGGAATCATTAACTGAATTCGTCGTTGGCTTCTATCGTCATTCTCCCGGGCTCTTTTTAAAAGACCTTTCTGAACCTTCAAGGAATACCATTGAGACGAATATGCTTTAGCAACAGAGTTAAGTGGGGCCATTCCCTCCCAACCTAGTCTTCGGCCTTGATTCTACCATTTTAACAATAATTCCAGATCTAGGTTACTTGCTTGATCTTTCTTGATGTTATCTAGTTTCCAGTCATCGTTAGTTACAGTAATACGGTTGGCAAGAAGTACTTCAATTTTTTTGATAATTTCTTCCAACACAATGCTCCACTTCAAAGTCATACTCCTGTAGCCGTCCAATTCATCTCACTATTTGGCCTTTTAAATTCTTAAACTGCAGTAGCCATTTCAGTTCCCAATAAGAAATTTCGTCCATAAAGGTATTTGTATGTGCTCAATAGCCTCTATTATCGCTAGAAATTCTTTGCATGTAATACAATAGTTTCTTTCGGGTTTGGACAACACTTTACTAAAAATCTACTTACTCGTTCTTGTAAACCTTAGGTTCGCGATAGCTCAGCACAGGGGTCAACCTAACTAGTATCGGTATCTAGGACAAATCTTCCCTCCCTTCTAGGGTAACTGAACATGGGCACGGTTACTAAAGTTCGTTCAAGGGTTTTCCAATGGCTTCTGGCAGCTATTGTTTCATAAATGCGGTTGGTCTTCGTCAGTAAATTTACCTACAGATTGACAATAGTAAGTACAAGTACATAACTGCAAAAAGCTTCGTAATTTATGTTTATCTTTTGATTGTGACCATTCTCGTACCGACTGAATTTTCCTTGGGCCAGCTGCCACCCGTTTTTCAGAAACAATATCACCTAAGTATTTCACTTTGTTTTAAAAGTAGTTGAATTTTTTCAGACTAAGCTGTAGATGTGCGCTTCACAGTCTTTGAAACACCTGTTCAATATTTTTCAGGTGCTCTTCAAGAGACTTATGCGAAGTATACTGGACCCGTTTGCCAAGACAACCCACACAGAAGCAATTCCATTAGCCTTTCAAATACTGCTGAAGCATCGCAAGAGCTAAAGAGTATCACTGTGAACTGCCAGAGACCAGGTCCAATGGAGTGTAGTGTATTTTCCCATTATTCAAGCTCCATATCAACTTGTCAATAGCCACTTTTTATCTCTAAGGTCGAAAAGCATTTGGAGTCGGAGTCGTCAATTCTACCTGTTTTATTTACGTTATTTAAACGACGGAAATCCACACAGAATCTAGTGCTACCACCTTTCTTCTTAACAAGTACAACTGGCGATGCCCAAGGACTACAGACCGATTCTGTTATCTCTTCGCAGGCCATGAACTTGATTATCTCCTCGAATTCTTTTCGTTTGAATAAAGGCACCCCTCTTAGTCGTTGAAGCATTGATTGGGTGTCTTCAACATTTCTTTGTGCGTCATAAGATTTGTTCGTCATCAGTGGCAAAAATGTCAGCTTATCGTTGCATCAATTGGCTGGATTTATACCTTTGCTCATGGGATAAGCCATTGTCCAAGGATTCGAGTGGTACGCAGCTTAGATAAATTCTTTACAGACAGAACCTTCTTATTGGTATTCGTGCCATATACCACAGATGAATTCGGTAGGTGTTAACATTCATATTATCAGCCGACTATTCATAGCTTCTTAGTAATGTTTCCATGTATGTCACTATTTACCGCACTTACTGCATATCGGTATTCGTCCATTTAGTTTCTGCGTCATAAATATTGTCAAAAACATCTCTTCTATGCTCTCATCATCATCTTTGACTTCACCAACTGCACATACATGAGCGTGGCCTATCAAAGCTTGATTAGCCGCTTCATATTCCAGTGAATGAACCAATGCACTAGCAAGGTCAAGCAGACGTGATAATCTAAGTAGCTGTTGAGTTTTGGAATCCCGAAAACCTTCCAGAGTTTACGTCTCAATTTGTTCAATAAAACTTTCTGGGGCCCTTGGGTATGCTAATCTCATTAGCTGTGCAATTTTAGTTTCAAATTCCTGGGAATTCTCTCCAAACTGGGCACAGTAGACGTGTTACAGGTGTTTATATTGACACAAGATAATCGAAATTATTTCGCAGATCGTCAGGAATGATTTGTAGATTGTCTAAAATATCTCCATGTAATGCAGCTGCCACAAATTGTCTATAATAATTGGCCCAAGATGTTTTCACGTCATATGTGCGTGCTTTAACGCGTCTTCTAATGATTGGCGTGCCGTTTTCAACAACAGGAAGGTGTTCAATTTGCTGTATAATAATTTCTGTTGATTGTTCATGAGCAACAAGAACCGGCATGTTAGCTTTTTTATTCACGGTGAAGAGAATAAACCTTTGATGCAGTTCATCACACTTCTTGGTTATCTCCTAAGACTTAGTTGACATCCCATTTCTTTTGTTCATTTATTTATCAGTTCTTATAATTTAATTTGACTTATTTATTTTGACTTGAGTTAATTTGATCCTGTAGTTTTTTGATTTGTATTACTTGCTACCATTTCATCCTACAATTTAGCTTGACTGATTTTAACGTCTTCTTGCAATTTATTTTGGTTGAGGTTTGTGGATACTGTTTCGTCTTTTAACTTATTTATAATTTCTTCTTACAATTTACTTTGATTTAATTTAAATTCTTCCTTCAAAGCATTTTAATCAGATTTAATTTCATCTTGTAGTTTAGTTTTATTGGATTTCATTTCTTCTTGATTAAAATCTATTTGGTCTTGTATCTTTTGCAAAATTGACTGTTAGTCTATTAATAGTCCATAAGTTCACATTTTCAATTTTAAAGCGGACATCTGACAAAAATGTAATTAAACTATTTATATTCTCTAAATTATAATTATTTATTTAAACGTATTCAACTAAATTTTTATTTTATAGCACACTAAAAATATACATTTATAACAGCGTTTAACAAGACAAGATTCTTAGAAAAACCAAAACTAAAGCAATCTAAACTACTGTTTGTACGGAAAGGAGATATTCTAGAACATTCAAGTAAAATAAAGAATAAAATTAATCAGCCTGCTGATGTAATAAATTCCTATGCCATGACTCATTGCTGAGATCTTGAATTTATTTAGGTATAAATTGCAGTAATGGGTTATTTCGGTTCTATGGAACCTTTTAGAATGTTCTGGAATCTTCTACAAAATTATTGCTATTTCTAATTTTGTTACAGTATTATTTGTTTATTCTAGGAATTAGCTCTTTGAGATCGTTTATTTTTATAGTTTTTTTCGGCGAGCAGTATACCGCTACACTTTTTAGGGGGGCAGTTTCAATTGACATCTGGATTATTGTATTTTACATTGTTGGTGATGTTGTTTAGAGAGCCGTGGGTGATTGATCTACTGATGCTGGTCAATGTGCCGCCTATTGGTTGAAGATGTTGATAATTTCTGTATATCGTATAATTTTGTAGGTTAAATGTTGCGCTGGGTTTTAGTCAATGTTCCCCGATTAAGACATTATCTACATTTTGCTCTTGCAGAAAATGCGTTAATTTAAGTTCCTTTTTGTGGATGCTGTTTGCATTCCAGTACCTATGCAAACGTTCAGTAGGTACTTTCTGTTGTGTTTAAAGTTTTGCCAACCTTTTCCTCATTTGTTAAACTAGCTGCTCCATGTTGCTGCGCATTGTTTAGAAGTTGCGAAATAAGTCTGATATTGAAGTATTTGCGATGTTATTTAGGACTTCTTTAACGTTGTAGATTTATAAGATACTTTCTCTAGTGGTTGATTGTTTTAGTGTTGCTCTTTAAGCTGATACTCTCCACCACAGTTTGCGCAATATGGCGTGTCGCGTCTTTGTTTCCTCCATTGTACTGTAGTGCGGTTTCTGGCGCATTTTACGCATTCGGTGTTGTTGTGTATCGACTTTGTGCATGGCCAAAACGTTGACATCTGTGACATTGTATAATGATGGCTTCGGTGCATTGTGATTCCACTGAAATCTTGACACCGATTATATTGGTTGTTATAAATTTGTTTTCTGTTTTTGATACGGTGATCAGTTTTAATGGCAATGGTAATGCTGTTGATCCTGGTTAGGTGCTCGGGATGTAAGCCTGCATGTTTCAATTCTGTTTTAATGTCTTCTGTTGCTATGGTATGTGGGATACCTATGATTACTACTAGGTGTAGTTTTCGGGTGGTAGTTGGTATGTGTGATATTCTATAGTCTCTTTATCAGAGAATTTGGTTATAGCTCCGAGGTCATAGGGGTTTTATGGATATATTATTACTCCCTCTTGAGCAGATATTGTTTTGAGTACAGTGACTTTGTATTTCTTAAAATATGTACCTGTCATGGTCCATTTTGTTTTATCCCTCAGGACTTTTTCGACAGTTCTTGTAGGGATGTGGTATTTGTGTCTAACTCTTCATTTGTTTTATTGGAGTAGGTAGGTGCTATATATGGTATATTTGGTATAACAAAACATTTTCCAAAACAAAAATTCTAATCAAAATTTGAAATTTTAAAATAATTATTACATATGCAGAAATTTAAGTTGGCAATGAGTAGGGCATTTTACTATATAAAGAATTCATCGGATAACTCGTGTTCGTTGGCAATGTTAATACATTATTTTATTATAGTCGAATTGAAGAAGAAAACGACTTAATCCTGTGGATGATAGGCGACTCAAACACTTTCACCAGGAATTATTAACGGATAGCAAAAATCTACATACGTTGGTTAAACACATTGTTTTCTTGACTTTACCGCTATCCAAAGCTTATTAAAGTAATCATTTGAGATTAACATTGGATCGAGTCGGAATCCTGAGGCAATCAAACTCGATAAAATTCACTTTAAATATACAAGGAATGATAAGGGAAGAAAGTTCGGTAAATTGCATATTTTTAGCAAGCGGCAGGGAATGTTGATCTCTAACCAAAATTGTAAATTATATTTAATTACTAGCGTCAGGGATAAATTCCATAACAAACTCTGGTTTACAGAAATATTTTGTTACTATGTAGACATTTCTGTTCGACACTTAAAAAATTTTTATATGGAAAATCATTCACAAAAACTATTTTATTTTGAAACAGAGTTTGAAACCAACGATTTTTTACCGTATTTAAAAGAATTAAACAAATTAGTTTTGGCATATTTTATAAATATCTTCTATAAGCGGGGATTGCGTTATTTTATTTTAAAATCTCTTGTAACTTTATAAAGGTTAGACCTGCTACCAGGGAATGATTGAATCTGATTTTAAATGTGATTATATAAGGAAATATTAGCAAATATTATTATAAAGCAAGTAATTTCAATTCCGTTGTCAACGACATGAAGGATAGATTAATGCTATAAAATACTTTCTGTACTTTTAAAATTAGATTTGTGATATGATCAAAACGTTAACCTGCCATTTGAAAGACAAATTTGCGTTTCTGTTAGCCCAAGTTGCTTTTCAGTGATTAATTTATTCTTTATTTTGTTACAAACGAAATCGAGGTTGTAGGTTTAGAAACAAAGCTTTTAAGCATTTAGCTACGATCAAAATATTAACTTGATGTCTAGGGTAGAAATTTTCTTCTGACAAATCTAGTTTGACTAGAATTTCATGTGATTTGAAAATAAAATAATAAAACGATAATCTTATAAATATAAGGAATTCAACAAGTTCTACTGAACAAATTGCTTCTGTTAATTTATAACTAGAGATGAGATTTTTATTTTTTGCTATTGGTATACTGACTAGTTAAAAATCGTAACAATTTAATAATTAAAATAAAGAGACCGTTTAGTCCATCCTTTTGTTTTATATTCTTTAGTTTGTTATTCATCTTATCAGAAATGAATTTTACTTTAGCGCGATTCATTTAAAACTTTCCCAAAGTTTTATAAAATTCGTGTTAAAGTACTTTTTCTTTGAGTTGCTATATGCCTTTTAAAATAACTTTCCGAATTTTGTCTGAACGCTTTCAAGTAAATTGAATATATTATATTTCCGGTTACAATACGTACTTCTATGTTTCAATATCAAAAGATTTTAATGAAGTATAAAATACACAAAAGTGATATATTTCGAATTACATAATTTCTTGATTTATTATTATTTTATTGGGCGTGAAGTTCCACGATTATTTATAATTTGAAAAACGCTGCATCGTTGTAGTTTAATGTTTTAGCTGCGGTTAAATTAAATGCCAATTTTTTGATTGTTTTTTCTAGGTCGCTTATTGAATTTTTCCTTTTGCTTAGTAATGTTTTTTGTGCGGCAAACGAAGACTTCATTAATTCGATATCAAGTGGTTTTGATATCCTTAATTACGAGTAGATAAAAATTCAAACGGTAAATTATTTTTAACCTTAATTCTGTGCAATGATAAAGTTTAATTTTAAAAAATTGTTTTTATTTACTGAACAAATTGAATTGTATACAATAATTACTATACTATTTATTATTGAAGTGAACATGCTTAAATACAATTTTTTAATAACCCTTTGATGGGATCTAGCGAGTCGGGTTTCAAGTTCTAGAATGTTTAATTTCGAAAGAGAATCAAATTTGACAAATATAGTAGACTTTGAAGCAATATGAATAATAATAGAATAAAGAGTTAGATGCATTATTATCGTGCAATAGGTAACATGCATGCATGCATTTTTATCGTGTTATCTTAGAGCGTCCCGAAATTGATGATTTTCATGAATTTTCGTCCATCACAAAAACTTTAAAATAGAACTAAATATTAGTGCCTTATACTAGATTGTTTTACGATAAGCGCTATTAAAAATTAACATTTAAACCGTCATAGGTTTTGACTGACACATCGTACATACGAGGATAAGTCAATATAAGTCGCAAAATGGAACTGAAGAAAACTTAATAATGCTTTTTTTATTTTTCGACATAATTCCCTGAAATTTTAAACGCTTATCCCATCACTTCAGAAGTTTCTTTTCAGCTAACGGGTGAGTTCATTAGAAATGTCTAAAATTTCCCAAAAAGGACGTAAATCATTGAGGCCTAAATCGCAATTATATGATAGAATCTTAAAGCTTTTCCAACCACTTAGTTAGCAGGGCATTGTCATCCAGGAAAATTACACTCGCGTTCAAAAGA
The DNA here is from genome assembly GCA_024586415.1 of Phrixothrix hirtus. Taxonomy (NCBI): domain Eukaryota; kingdom Metazoa; phylum Arthropoda; class Insecta; order Coleoptera; family Phengodidae; genus Phrixothrix; species Phrixothrix hirtus. Next base: position 11,450 of record JAHWXV010071943.1, read on the forward strand.
CCAAGGCGTTTTTGATGACTAAGTACTACAGTTTTTGCAACATGAAGTTGGAATTATGTCCGTTATTCTACAGGTGCCAAAAAATACTTAGCATAATCCTGATGGTATCAAATGAACTTTTCGGTAGGTAAGGAAGATGGATCTTTCTATTGGAATGGAAGTATACTTCAATTTTGGTTAAAACGGTAGGCACACAATTCGTGCTTGATACGATGAGGTGCTACATGAAAAAAACCCATTCTCTTCATTTTTTGTTTGGCACACAACTGCTGTGAGGTCTATCGTGTGTAGATTTTATGAAAGTTTAGACATTTATACACGATATTGCAGTCAGTTTTAGGAGAGTAAATCAGCTTACCAGCTACGCCATCTATCGCTGCATGTCGATCAAGATTGCCCATCTTTTCCTGATTCGTCTCTTGTTAATTGCTGAAAAGTTTTAGCTGACATACACTTTTCTTCGTATATTATAAGAATTTATTTACTTCCTTTCTGGCCAGTCTTTTAGCCCATACAAAATCCACAACCTATTTGAAATGCTTTTCAGCGTGTGCAGAGTTCTGACTTATATGTTCACTTAACTTTCGAATAATATATAGTAAGACTAGTAAAATTACACTTTCCAAAAGGGTAGAGGGAAGTACTTTTCCTTATACTAAAGCTTAATTTCTAAGTAAACATAGCTAATTATATCTAATTAATTTTTAGATCTATTCTGTACACATAGTTTGGAAGTTAAATTAAATTCGTTTTACGGCACCTTTTTCTAATTTTCAAAATTTATCTTATCTACTACTCTCAGTAATTTTTGCAAAGTAAGATTTATGTAAAATAATATTATCGTAACTGAAACGTTTATATGAATATTGTTGAATAAATAATTGCTTCAGGATAATCTCCAATTATGTTTTTGGGTTATTGAAATAAAAAGCCGATATTTAATTCCTTTATTTATTATAATACATATAAGCGGCTGTTTTCGAACTGGTTCTGAATGTTGGCTTTATTTCAATTATCTACATGATTTTATTGTAAAATTTACTTGTACTATATATACATTTATTATGCAGTTTTAAACAAATTATTATTTATATTTATATGCTTTTACAGTATGAACATTTGCATGAATTTCTATTTAATTACAACATAGTAAATTTATAAATCTGTTTAATAAAATGTTCAATTTATATACAAGAATAAACATTTGGCATAGAATCTAACCTTAGTATATACGAAGGCCACTTCTTTAATTTCGGGATAGAAGAACACGAACATACTTAGAATTAAAAAAATTACTTTATTGCTTTTTAAAATATTTCTCTTTACACTGTATATATTTTTTTGTGCGACTAAATTAATTGTTATAATATTCTTTCCATTCAGAAGTTGGCACACTCAAACGGCCATCGTTTAACGTTTCAAAAGTCGACAGATGCTTCGTTCCAGGTTCATAGGGATCGAGATTTCATCGCCACTGACAATGTCACATACCAAATTCTATGTACCTGAGTTGAATCGTTTAAATGTTCCCCAGTACAATTTCACACGAGCCTATTTTCGAGCCTCAGTTAAATTATGGAGAATCCACCGGGACCATAATTTTTTACACCCAAGAGCTCATGCAAAATTTGATTTATTTGTATCATATCCATGCCATTTATCATTTTGCGTACGGCATCAATATTTTCTGCTGTTTTTGATGTTGTTGGTCGACCTTTACGACCTTCATTACTAAGATCAAAACGCTACATAACCTCACTTTTGATGTTTGGCGGCCATATTGTGGGAGGAGTTATTGGCGGCCATCTTGTGCGAGGAGTCGGTAGCGTCCATTTTGTGGGAGGAGTTAGCCATTTTGTAGGTCGGTCATTTTGTGGGTGGACGGTGGCCATTTTGTGGGTCCGCCATTTTGCGTGAGGGGTGGGAGGAGTTAGTCATTTTGACGGCCGGTGGCGGCCATTTTGTAAGTAGGCCCTTTTGTGTGCATGGTTAAAAATTTCGGACTTAGCGTGAATAAAAGGTACATGTTTTGTAGCAAAGGAGACGTAGAAAGACAATTAATTATTAGAGAGTCAGTAATTTTGAGGCGTGGTGCCGCATGCGCAGGATTGAAAAATTTGGACTTAACGTGAATAATAAGTACATCTTTTTGTAGTAAAGATAATTAATTATTGATGTCCTGATTTCTTATCAGTGTAGGAAAATGTAGTGAGATTAGCATGCGAAAGCATTTTCTTATCAGATAGGAAACCAGTCAAATTTATATATAATTAGTATGCATGCAAAAGCCGATGTCCTCATTTCTTATCAGACTAGCAGGAAATGTATTGAGATTAGATCATAATTAGCATGCGAAAGCATTTTATTATCGGTTTAGATAGGAAATGAGTCATATTTATTATTAGCAGGTTTCTTATCAGACTGGAAGTGGTTAGAGTTATTATTAGTAGAGTGTGAAAATAATTTATATGACATGAGCGTTCAAGAAGAAGAAACTCAACTACATAGCACATTGAACCCATTACAGCTTATCGAAAATCACTCGGGGTATTGATATCTATTGGCTACAAACGTGTAAGAAGTCAAGAAGGCGGACAACTTAATAATGGTTATTTTATACTTGATGAATATTTAAACAGTCATCTAATTATCAGTTATAACTTTGAAATTGAGTTCGATACATGATCCTTCATAAAAAGTCTAATAATTAGACATTATCGGTACAACTACATTCATTTCGATGAAAGTGATGCAAGCGAATTGTTCGCAATAAAATGTATTATTAACTACAAGATTAAATTATTTAACGAATTAAATTTATTCAATTACATCAATAATAGTATTATTAATAATTTTATTGATACCCACTGGAATTTAGCTACATTATAAGAGAATGTGAACAGTTTGGATTGTGAAGATCGCTTCATTACGTTTGCTCGAAACAATTACCTCATTCCCAGTTGTCAAAATATTAATAACAATGATGAAGTCTAATAGATATAACATTGTACAATTAACTATACGTAAGAATGCAACTGGAGCTACGGTTAAATATAAATATATTTTTAGAGAAACTAAGATGCCTTAAGCATAGGATAATAATGTATGATTTGTGTAAAAGTATAGAAGAATTAAAAAAATATGATTTGTAGAAAGCGTTTTAATTTTTAGAACCTTATAAGTTGATGATATCTATAAATAGTGATCCGTAATGCGGCAAAATCGGAAATGCATTTATGTGCAAGATAATATTTTAGCTAAGTTGACATTCTGTAATCTAAAATAGATATGTTCATGTCACACCATTGTCATATGAAAATAGGACATGCGTTTTTAATAAAAAAATGTAGTTTTATAGTATCAAAAATTGTTACGATTTAGATTGGCATTCAATAAACATAATACTTTTATAACGTGTTTATAAAAAGTTTTCTAATTAAGAGACCTATGGAAACAAAATGATGTATCTTTGCTTAATTCATACAGACATTTCCATTTTCATATTTGTC
>JAHWXV010071957.1:0-10896 GCA_024586415.1 Phrixothrix hirtus
ATTGCATTGCGGCTGCCAACCATTACTCTTCCTTATGTCGGGGACGAGTTGTGGGGGACGAGTTGTGGAGGGACGAGTTGTGGGGGACGAGTTGTGGAGGAACGAGTTGTGAAGAGACGAGTTGTGGAGGGACGAGTTGTGGGATACGAGTTGTGGGGGACGATCTTTCCGTAAACCAATTTTTCCGTTATAAACAGATTTACATTTTTTTAAGTACATACATATAAGTGACCCACAGTGACGTTAAATAAATTTTTTGGTTTGCATTAGACATTTATTAATTAGCATTTGTCATATTATATTTTAAATATTTTACTTCATGTATACATGGACATTTTTTAAAGTTTTGCATTCCACATTTGTGGAATCATATACCTGTGTTTTTCCGCAGTTTAATTAACGGTGAGTTGCTTAGCGCTTAAACCTTAAGTTTTGTGGACTTTTGTTAGGTTAATTTTTTCTTTAAGTGAAAGAGAGTAATATATGTGATTCATTTTTATTTAAAAAAAATACAAGATCTATTTAAAAATAATAATCTTAAGATGATTAAAAAAATTGAAACAATTTTTTTATTTGCGGACGTAATATGTTACCTTCAAACACCATGAAAATACTTGTAACCACATCGATAAATTGCACAATATATGCACATACATGAAAGTGTATGTGAGTTGTTTCAAGAACTGTTAATTCTGCATTTTAGCAGAATAGTATAAATAAGTCCTACAGTTAAATTTAATACACAAATATAATTTTAATTCTTTCTAAAACATAGATAAACATTTATACACGTTAAAAGTATAGATATTGTTTACATTACATATACAGACACAATTTTCTGTATTTTTCAGGTTAAATATATTCCATCAGACCTACATTTCCTTTCCGTGTTTGCGTTAAGCAGTTTCCGGCTTAGTCTATGTATTTTCCCTATAATTTTCATGGGACCATACATATTTTCTGAAATAAGCAGGATTCTGCTTTTTCCAGTTTTTGCTTTAAACAGTTTTCACTGTATATGAATACATTTTATCATTGGGATACTGTAAGTACAGGACAAGTTCTTGCTTTTAAAAGAATTACGTTAGAAGCCAATCTTATTTCTTCCTTCATAATACAATGGTACATTACACTAAATAATTTAAATTAATAAAAGGAAATGAAATTAAAAACATTGTACAAAACTGTAGAAAATGGTTAAATTTCAAGCCAAATTTCTTTTAAACCAAAATTTTACATCATTACATGTATTGTTAGTTTTACTGGCATTTTTCAAATACATTGTTTTTTGAAGTAGTACTGTGTTCAACAAAAAATAGAAATAATACACTATTAATGATCAAATTATAAATAAACATATCATAAATCCTAAAATTTATTAAAATGTATATAATTATCAACAATTATCTCACTGTACAAATAGTTCGATTTACAAATGATATATAGAGCTGGGTGCTTCAAGTTAGGTGACCTTTTAGATGTTGATGGAAAACTACAAATAATTTGAAGCTAAAAATTTGCACACGAGTTTTTCTAGATCTAATGAAAATAGCAAGACATGTCAGAAACATCAACGTTCTTATTTTAAAGAACATATTTTACTTTTTATTATACATTAGAAATCTGTCAATAATTTAAAATAATTTTCATTACCATTCGCAATCACTAAATTAATACTTTTTCAGATGGTCTGATTTTTCTAAAATTGTGCGCCATAATGACGCTACATTTAAAAATTAATAACTTCTCAACTATTTAATTTAATTATCTCAAACTATTGTGCATGAGTTAAAAATTTAGATTTACTTATAACTACTTTATAAGTAGATCAAAATATACACGATTTGCAGAAAATATGATTGACCTTCAGGAACTTCAATTTCAATTAAGTCACTTGATTCAAATGGAACACACTATATTTTATAATAGCAATCAATGCGCCTTTTTATTTCCGTTAAATTAATATCAGCATTTCTTATATGTAAAACGTGTGCTTTCTGATTTATTTAGGGTTTTTACAAAAGCTATCAAATTGATTTAAATATTGTAAAATAATGAAAATAAGATCATCATTTTGGCATATTTCGAGGCACATTCTCATGCATCAATTTACAATGCTATCGTTGACCTTGGTATTTCGTACGCCTCCATAGAAAGAATTTTATGAAAGTACAAAATGCATAATTATAAATTCATGAGTGCAACCTCTACATCCATAAAATCTAATATCTAAGGTTGAACTTTGCGAGCAAATGTTACTTAGCTTCTATGAACATACCGAGTTCTTAAAAAAAAATTATAGGTAGAAGAATCGGAATTCACTTGAGAAAAGATTCTACACTTGGGAAAATGAAAATTTTTTTCATACAAGACAAAGGAATTTTCAAAATCAATTTAGTTTTAATGTGTTTTGTTTACTGATGTATAATAAATACTGTTATTGCATTTATGACAGAACATTAACATCCTAACAGTACATGGAAATACTAAGAATTATGGTCACTGAGTTTTTAGATAATTTACCACTACAAAATCTAGAAAAACTGCTGATACCAATAGTATGGAGTTTCTACCCATAGAACCCAAGAGGTAACTGAATTTTTAGAGGGTATATTTGAATATAGATGGATATGACATCACAGCCCATATGACCATCTAGATCTCTCGATCTCAGGCCAGTAAATTTTTATTTCTGAGAAAAGATTAAAGGTAATGTCTACAGAATCGGTATGCAAGCCAGAATTAGATAAAGATTTGAATAACTATAGATGATCTCAAGTTTTAAATGCAGTACAGTTTAAATGGACATATAACACCTTATTGTCAAATGTTTCTGTGTATGATGGTGATAGTGACTGATGCAACATTTAAAGAAAGAATATGAAGGTTATTCATTGACACATACTTATTTCCAGCAAACTGTTACTAATATGCAATAATAATTGTACATTTGAAATAAATATGTAGTAAGATGAATGTTTATTAATTCTAATTATAAAGTATAAAACTTAATTTATAAGCTGATTTGTTGCATAAATGACTACCTAAACATAACCTTCAAATGTTATAACGTTTACTATGATTATTAATTATGGATGGTAAAATTTAATTAATTCTGATTACTTATATATAAATAAGTATAAAGCACCTACATTTATTGTTGTTATATATAACTCTTTCATTTAGGTTAAAATACCCTCGTTTTTTGAAAAAGTATACTTCCCACAAAAAAATATGGGGCACCTGTTGTTGGCAATTTCTCAACTTTAACAAAATTTCGTTAGTATTCGTTAGACTTTAAGGGTATTGATTTTCATCCCTTGTAATCCATAACAGCTGGTAAATTTGCCTTAATTTAGATGAAAAATATTTAGAAGTACAATACATAATAAATATTTGTAATTAGTATTGTAATGAGTCAAGATATGAGTTATTATTATATTAATTCATAAATTAATGTAATCGGGAAATTACCAGTTCATTGATTTTATTTCATTTAAAATCAGTTAAGTTAAGAAACAATTTGTAAAAAGAAAGTAGTTATAAAAAATTATATCTTAAGTTGGTAGATGTAAAATTTACTAGAAATAAAAAGGAGTGGGGCAATTGGCGCGAGAGCAGCAGTAGTTAGTGGTAGAGGTTGGTTGTTGTTGATCGGAAGACGAGACCGACGATGTAAGCGCCACATTGAAATTGTGAAGTAGAATTGTTTAAAAAGGTATAGTGTGCCTTTCTTGTTAAAATAAATATTATTTAGTGCACATGAGTGGTAAAAGTATACTTCACCAGTAGTGAAGAGGAAATCCTATAAATTTGAAAAATTCAATTAAGCGTCTTATCGGCAAATTGACGCCATTGTTTAAAACTAAACAACGAATCCTTTTGGTGACAAAATCGTAGAGAAATAAATGATTTAATATTCAACTGGATATCTGAATGCTAATTATCCAATATTTTACGAAATCTGGAAAAGTATCCTTAATGAAAAGTTACTTGGTAAAATGTTGCCTTTGTTAGTAGAATTTCGCCTTTGTAATAAATATTGCCTTTGTTAGTTGAATTTCACCTTATGTTTATTATAGCCTTTGTGGTAGACCTTGGCATTTGTTGATATGACTATTTATCTTTGTGTAGAATAAGTTACCATTTGAATTTGGACCACATGTCTGAATGCTGGTTCTCACATCAGTACAATCTGTAAAGGGCCCTTAGTTATTTGAAGTAGTAATAAAAAATTGAGCATTAACTTGATTTGTAATAAAGAGATCTCGATTTGTATTAAACTGAATTCTTTTGCTAAATAGTTCTTTTTTTTGAGTCGAATAAGTTTATGAAATATTTAACTTGCAATATTCAGGTATTGATCATTGAATAAAACACAAACCATACATAAATTTTGAAAGATTGATAGTTGTACCCTGTAGAAATGGAGCTATCTCATTGCAGACCGGAGCAAAGAACCTTAAAGAACGATAGAGTAATTTTCTTATGTATAAACATTATAATTTGGCCCACCAACGTGGAGTTGTAAAACTACAAAATTTTAAAGTTGTCAAACCAAAGTGAGGCTCAATAAATTTTGCATAACCGGCAAGCATTACCGTTGTCAGACCAAGATAGGGCCTTTTTAAAAAAAAAGTAAATCAAAACCGTTACAGTGTGCTTCATATATGTAACAAATCATAAAATATGATTTTTAACATCAAATCTACTTTTGTTGGATGATTACAATTATATTTAATTGAAGTTCAATAAAATTCAATTTCCTTGAAATAAAATATTAATTGTTATTTTTAAAACTAATATAAAAATGAATTGTTGTGGTTTAATTAATTATATAAAAATGAATAATATTTTTGAAATCCTTAAGATTTTCTGATTCCAGGAACAACAGGCAGTTAATCAAAAAATTTGAACATTATTAAACAATTAAAATTTATAAATAGGGTAATGACTATCTAAATGTTGTACACAATTGCCCACTTTTAACAATACTTTGCTTGTATTGCTGTTTGTATAAACTAGTTCTACAATATTTGTTTAATAATTTCATCTACATATACTTGAACTCATCTCGTAAAGCTGAAGCTTGTGCATAAATACATAAATAACTCTTACATACATTCAAATTAAAGTTAATTATGCAACATGTATAAAAATTATTTGGCCAAATTGCACAACACATCAAGTACAATAAAACTTTGTAAAATAACACTTATGCTTTGAATGAATGTCAAAAACAATTAAATCAAACATTAGTACACTAATAGCAAAAAGTGAACGAGCCTATATGCTTGCATACAAGCTTGTTCACTTAATAGGACCTTTCAAATCAAATTTCCATTTTTGGGTAGATGCACAATGTTTTATTAGGTGGTGAAATTGAAATTATGGAACTGGTACTCGGGTATAGCTGTGCAAATCGGGAATCACTGTCATGATGGAATTGTTGAATTGTACTACACATATTGGCAGCTGAATGATGTAACAAAGGAAGCACAGTCATCATTATGGGACATACGTTTTAAAGATATAAATTTTTATTGCTGTTCTAAAAAAAAGGTTTTAATAAATATCTCAAAAAGTGTTGAAAATAAAGCTGGACTGTTTGACATCCAAATGAAAGAAACTGAAAGCTGTATTCATAACTGTAAAAAATATAGGGTGTTCCATTTAAAAAAATCATGCAAAAAAATTAAACTAATAGTAATATAACAATAACCATGTATGATCTAAATATGCTGGTAAGATGAGAGTGCCAATAATTACAAAAAATAAGTTGCTTGTAGCCTGTGGGCCACCTTCCTTGTGGACCCTAATACCCATTGCACTTCTGATTGTTACGTCACTACCAATATAGAACATACTTTAAATGTTTAAGTATCTACATATATTTTTATGAAATGCATGAATATCAGCTGAATATTCATACCATACATATTCAGTATCATATTTCAATGGTGATTTCCTTGTGTTAAAATAGACCGATTTAAACCAATTCACCTTGGTGCCATTTTGCTTCTTTAAAAAGTTAATGAGCCTTGAAAGGAATTTCTTTCATTTTATTTTTTCATAATAAATTGCTCATTTTCTAAGTGATTTTAATTAAATTTTATGTAAGGCAATTTTCAGAGTTGCTAAACATGATACCTTACTATTTGTGGAAAATTTAAAGAGCGCTCACAACAACCTAAACATTACCTTCGTGTTGGCTCATATATTTGTTTTTATGCGTTGAGATATAAAAATAATAGACATACTCAGAACAGCACAATATTCCCTTTAAAAAAGGTATACTTATTGTATGTCGCTAAAATGAACTGTTTGGAGAGACATGCCATTAAATTGTGCATTTTAAGAATGTTGTGCTGTTTCAAGCATGTCTATTGTTTTTCCCAAATATCCACACAAAAATAATATGAGCAAATGAAGGTAATATTTGAGATATTATAAGTGCTTTTTATATTTTTCACATAAAATGGCAAGATGTTTATATTTAGCAACTCTGAAAACCGCATTATAAGAAATTGAAATAGAAACACTTAGAAGGTAAACGATTTAAAAACTGCATTTATGTTCAAAATTACATAACTACTAATAAGTAAAGGTATCAACTGTTAATCACCAGTTTTGATGAAACTTTACCCACTTAATGAGCGATGAAAAATAATGATCACACATTTTGTTTTATCTGCAGAAATGTTAGTTTAATGGTAGAAAATGTCCCTTATTTATATAGCGTGTGTTCATGTTAGAAGTGCTATATTGCTGTTTATTTGAAAGCCTGAAAGGTTTCATCTAGTTTTCGGGGTCACTAAATTAGAATCGAACCTGAAAATATAAAATGTCTGTTCAAATATGTTATGTATGACTCGTGAATAAAATGATTTTTTTCATGTAAATTAAAATTGTCAACTAAAATTACAATTTTTTTGGTTTTTAAGGTTTCTGATTTAATGTTTTGGTCAAAAATGAATTTCAAATTCTGAATAAGTATACTATATTTAGTAAAACCATTGAACAATTACATACAACCGTGGCAGTTGTCTTTAATATGTCTGACAATAATATCAATACTGCAACTGCAACTGTTGTTAGCATCTAATGTTATAAATATTCTCAAAAAGAACTTTATTTTGTGAACAAATAAGAATAAATTCAGAATTTGTCGGTACCTTAAAATGCATTATTTGTAAATGAAAAATAAATACTTATTAATAAATTTCTCTAAAAGAAAAATTTAATTTGGATACAGTGAAACACTATATTGCATTTATTTCTTTAATTTAAAATTTTTGACCAAAACATTAAATTCAGAAACGTCAAAAACGTAAAAAATCGTAATTTTCGTCTACAGAATTTTAATTTACATAAAAAAATCATCCTACTGTAAGATATAGGCGTTATATTTGATCTGCCTTTTGTATTTTTGAATTTTTACATCCGACTCAAATTTAGTGACCCTGAAAACTTGAAGAAACTTTTCAAACTTTTGAATGAAGAACAAGCTAGCACTTCTAATGTGAAAGTACCCTATATAAATAAATGATATTTTCTACCTTTAAACTTGCATTTCCACAGATAAATAAAAATATTTTATTACATAAAGATTGTAAAACAACTGCTAAATCAGTTGGTTCAACAATAGATTTTACACTAAAACTACTTCGGTCCTGTTTCAATTCAGTGTTTACAGATGTCGAGGGTTTGGTGTTACTTTCATCCTTATACACTTCATTCTCACTTAAATCAGGTAAATTGTCTTTACTGGTTGTTATTTCAGAGAAACGTGACAATTTCAAATTGTGACATGAAAGAAGAAATTTTATTCATAAAATTCTGTTTGATTTTGTGTTCAGGATCAGAAGTTGGCACATAGTTGTAAATTCTGCCCAATAAAAATGCAATATTTCCTTCATCTAAATGAGATTGTGTTTGATTATGATCATCTTCAAATATTTTAAACTGTTCATTCTAAAAAATAAAATTTTGTTCAATAGCCTTTGTATCCTCTGAAAAGGTATACGGATAAACGGTAACTAATAGTATAGGTTTAATTTTTGACAAAGCCGAACGTAAGGAACGGCATAAGGTTGTTAATGATCCTTCGGTAGCAAGTGCTCTAATACGTAAATCGTAAACAACTTGTTCTTTAGTTAAGGACATGACATGTAATTTAAATGCCATCTTGAAAAAGATTCAAAACTAAATAAAACAAAAATTATGATTGATGAATACTAAAAAGTTTGAAACCCTGTTTCGGTTTCGAATATTCACGGTACAAAATAATTTGAATATACACAATTCGAGGCCATACGTTCGAGCGCCAATTAATTTTTAAACTTGTCACAGGCTAAACTGACAACAACGCATGTGGCAATTAAAAATCATGAGTGTTTAACCATAGCCGGCAAAGCTACAGTGGAGCGAGACATGGTCCGTCAATACTTACACTGTTAAGGCAAGACAAAATCGGTAAAAGGTGGGCGCCACTGTTTTCAAATCGATAACTGCTACTAGGTAATGCTTGTGGAACACCCTGTATGTCAAAATGTTAGTGACCTACCTTAGAAGTGGAGACAGACACTCTAATGGTACTGCAGATATGGGATTAAGACTGAAAAGAAAATATGCTAATGCTAAAAGTACTCATTATATATAACTGCTCCTGCATATCATGAAGTGCTAATTTAATTATAAAATTAGGGTGAAGGCCCCATTTATGCTTAATATCGATTTATAGCTATCTTTATTTAGAAAAGTGTGAAAATAGGATGATTTTTTTGACACGCCCTATATATTAAAATCAATGATGATCATTCGCAAGAGTGTTGAATTCAATTTAACGTGAGGCGTAAATTTAGGTTGTAGTTTGCTGAAGGTAAACTACATAAAGGCTGGTACTGGAATTGACCATCCTGTATATTGTTAAAAATTAAGCTAACTGAATTTTAAATTATTCCGCAAGTTTTATAATTACTTGAAACAAATGCTTTATAACTTTTCTGTTAGTGACAAGTGATAAAATGAGCACTAAATTTATTGAGCATGCACTGTATGAGTATCACTTCAGCTGAACTTAAGTTGTCAGTGTAATAAAGGAAGAAAACACTAATTGGACACAAACACATCATATAATAAACCTTTAATGTGCACACATTTATACATAATTGATTAATTCGCAATGATAAAATATATGTATACCTAAAGTAAAATTATACTAATAATACACACACAAACCTGTGCAAACGAGATCCACACATAGCATGTTTAAAAGGAAAACCAAAATACATTTCCAGGTAACTGCGAAGTCTCTGACAAATTCAAGAAGCGCATCTAGCTTGCATTAGCAACAGTTGTGTGAGCAAACACAGGTTAAACATTAATCATTAAATGGTTATTCAAACTACCAAAAGTTTCTTTAAACAATTTAAATTACTATAATACAGTTGTAAAATTTACAGAAAATTAGCTTGCAACAATAACTTTTAATAACCAAAAATGTTTATTTAACCAGTAATTATTAATAGGTCATAATCCATTTGTTTCAATCCTTTCAAAATAAATGGAAGCCACAACGTCTCTTTTATTATGTTATGTAAATTTGCAAACTAAAATGGTCTTGATAAATTACTTTAAAAATCAAAAGGTGACGGATCCCCTTCTTTTATATAGATAAAAATATGCGGAGAGCACTTACTATTTTTGGTGTTTCTAACGTTGCTAAACTTAGGAGAAAGCCACCCTTGTGTCCTAATAACATGAAGACCCCTCTCAGGTAGAACTACATGGAACAGTACCTGTCTGAATCTTGCCAAACTTCAAATCCCAAATTATTTATGGAAACCCCAACTTCGATACCAATGGCCTAGTGGTTTAATAAACTTTGACAAAGACAGTTTCAAAATCTAAAAATTAGAGACACGAGGCACTATTCAAGATAACTTTTCCCTCTGTGAATTGTGTCACTTAAAGCCTGATAACTAACTAAATTTTTATTTTCACCCTGAGAATCCCAATTGCATATTTCCCAACCTTCGTATTGACGTTGGATATCTTGGAACATTTTGTAATCATCTTGATGCACAAATAACTTTTAAACAAGGCTTTCGCATTCTCATATACATTACTTATTTGAGACTTTGCTTGTGTAATTTTTGCATGGATTGGTGCATGCCTCAATGGTACTTTACTATTTAATCAGGCGTCAACACTGAGGTTACCATCTGTGAGAATACAAAATAAGGTAAAAGAACCAATCGTCAGTACGTTAAGAAAATGCTAACACATTTTATTTTATTTTAAGTGCTTTGTAAGGAACTTGGTCATGGATTACACATCATTTTGTTCCTCAAAACGTTCACTTTAATTACATATAATGTTACAGGGAATTTGAATAAAACTTCATTTTTCAAATACAGAACAACGAATGCAAGTCACAGAACCTATAGTCAGCACCATAAAATACTTAGGAATTAGTGTTCGGCATATGTAATGTAACCAATAGTCGGCACCATAAAATCCTGAGGAACCAATATTCAGTATAAATGTAACCAGTAGTCAGCATTGTATTTTCAATGTTTTTCGAAAAACAATACTTTCTGTATAAATATTTATATAAACAAGATTATAGTAAACCATAAAATCACTACAAAGTAAGAACAAATGTAACTCAAAAATTCCAAACGATAAAATGCTGTCATAAATTACTGTACTTGTCATTTCGTAAACCTCTTTGTTTGTAAATATAAGGGTTGTCAAAACAATAGTGATGAAGAAAGATTGGCCATGTGCACAAACTAAAACCAAATTCTTATTTCTTGTGTAAAAACGGTTATAAAGTTATCCTCTGCTATTTTAATTAATAATTATTTTTAGACGTATTTAATATTTGAT
>JAHWXV010072003.1:0-13957 GCA_024586415.1 Phrixothrix hirtus
GAAAATACTAAAATCGACGTGTCTGAGCTTTTCTTCCAAACAGCGATGATAAAACATATATTAATTTTATTCCTTACTTTATACACACGCTGTATATTAAATGAATTCATTTTAAATTATGATTAACGTAAAGAGGCATTATTTTTAAATTTAATAGTAAGTATTTAAAATTGATTGCTCTAATCCACTTAAGTGAATCTACAGCGTCAGATCGGTAGCGGTGATTTATTTGTATACTAGCATCACATAATTGTAAAAGTAATTTCAATTGTTAATAGCCATTTCAGATGTCAAAGGATACAAATATGGCATCAGATATTTTTAAATATATACCAAATTATTTATGTCCTTATGCAAAGTATGTCTTTTATGTGACAGCATTCAATTTCAGGTTATATTTTATTTCTTTGTTTGGAATTTAAATGGGCATTAAGAATTCAAATAAATTTATATTAATTGAGAACAAGTGAGATGTACAAGTGTCGAAAAAGTGTGCATTATATGTTCTTTTAACCTTTAACATCGATTTTTCTCCTAAAAATATGAAAACACGTATTTAACAGGGCCGAAGATTCTAATCTAGGATCATAAATAAACGCCTAACAACTTTCACCAAAAAACTTTTGCAGGAAACGACCAAGAGGATTCCCTAGTTCCAATTTATATCAATTACTTGGAACAGTATATTTTAAGTAGGTACGTAGTTTTACTGTAAGGTCTTTTGAAGACTGCTTATAACGAAGACTAATGGTTGCGTTACGACGGCACCTTTTAAGAAACAAACTATAAAATGCTTTAAATGAATAAGTAAAAATAAGAAGATTATCTATACATTTGTCTTGATGCGTAACTAAAGTTGATAAAAACGCAGTAAAAAGCGGTTAAATACATAGATTTTAAATTGAGCTGGGTAGCGAAAATACAGAATATCTGCAGTTTATATAATTGTGATTTATGTATTTACTATGCGACCCTATATGAATAATGGATAAATATTAATTTATTGTAGCTCGTGTATGTAAATCTTATAATAGGATTAGCATTTATGGTCTGCACTTTGATGGCAGATGTCCGTACCGAGTGAAATCTACCTTAAATTATGGGTACCCATTACTTTAACCCTTATTTTTAGTATTCAACCATTAAATTAAGATTAAGTATTCTAGAACGAATTATTTAAAGAGCAATTTAGTGTTCGGATTACTTCACTTTTTACATTAATCCACAGGTCGGGTTTCTCATGATGCTATATTTGTTGGCGCAGGATTCATAGTAATTCTGATTTTATTCAAAACTTTCCTGTAAATATGTATAGCAGACAATTTTTGGAATACTATATTTATATTTTTCTAGAACTAATATAGTTTTAATCAAATCACTGAACATCTTAAATAAGTAAGTAAGTTCTCGTATGAAAAATAGACAGAAAATGTCAATCAAGAAAGCTGACAAATATGTAAGTACGAGGCATATCCCAAAAGTAAAACTTAATAACTAAACGTTGAAAAATTATATTAATCATTTGGAAGTACACAATTTAAGCTATTTTTCTACAAAATCGTCATTCTTTTCAAGAGATTTCGAACGAGAGACAGACGCAGAGATTCCTCTTCGAAAATATCCTCCACTTCAGCATTTGAAACTGTTGATCATTGAATCTTTAACTTCATCTGAGAGGTGCAAGCTGTCGATCAGACCGAAACATTTTTTTACACGTTAAATGTTTAAATCTGTGAGTGATGCTTCGACTTCTCGCGTCTTACCACATCATGCAAACTTTTGCGCCAGTCTAGAGACTGAGCACGCCACATTGAGATTTGCTTTAGTGAGATTGCGTTATCTTTATGAATTTCCATAGGAGAGCTTTTTCGGTTGTAAAAATTGAATATCATAATGTAATCCTAGTTCTGTGTAGCAAGAAATAGGGGGTTTTACCTTGAACAACTTGAGATTCTCACAGATTTAATATTTGTAAACGAATGGAGCATCGTTTCCAAAAAAACAACAACATCCTATCAGGGGTACTTGAATAATGACAATGGAGATAATATCAACGGAGAAAAAATTATTGAACTTTTGGGACATGACTCGTACATTATTTAAAAGGTCAACAAATATCGAATACCTGTTGTATATTGCTAAGGACGATAGTTAAGTTTGTGTCTACGAAGGGTGAACTGAAAGTATCGATAATTGCGATAATATTGTAATTGACTTATCGGTAATTTCATGTACCTAGTCAATTTGACAGAACACAATATATTAGAAATTGTTGTTATAATGGCACTTAAAAGTAAATAATGCCACAAAAATATGTGTTAACGTCAGAACATTTTCGGGAAAAGACTTTTTAATGCTTTCACTCAATTCACGAATCGATCGACTGTTTTTCGCTTTTGGTGAAGAAGCATCATCAAAACTGACAACTTATCTTAGGTTTCAATAATTCAAGTTTGGACGTAGTAGTCTTAGTGGTAAATTTAGCGAAAGTCAACCAGTGACATTTGTGACACCGCAAAACATTTAGCTATGCTGTGTAAAATTATTTATGAAGATCGATATACAACATAGAATGGGATTGAGCCAACCTTAGGCACTGGAATAAATCACGTTCTTTCAATTTTTATGACTATTTAAATATGAAAACCCTATGTGCGTGTTGTATTCCATACAATATAACTTCAGCGCACAAATAGATGCTGCTAAATTTCAAGCTAACTCAAAAGGTCAGTTAGTTGTTTGGCCATTTCAAAATGAGCTACAAAGAACAAAAGTTGTTCGTTGCCGCAATGTTTTAAAACAGTGTTCGGAAACAATCGATTGTTTGACCATAGGCAACGAGTAAATGAATATAGATTCATTTGTACAAAGCATAATTAACTATATGAACGTCATTGAATAGTTGAATTCACCGCTAATGTCTATGATTGACTCAAATTTAGAAGACAATGAAACCACAGAACTCAACTACTTGGTGCAGTTGCTTTATACAACTGGACCAAGGGTAGTGGTTAGTATATTTGTATAGGACGCGGGTTTAAACTCGATTGACTTCGGTAAATTTTTTAGCGGAGAAAATTTAAAAAACACTGGATTTTTCTCGAATAAGGAAGTAAAATCTACGTTCCGTAACAATATATCAATGTGATGGCGCTGAAACTCCTCCAAATGCGAAAAAATTCTAGTAGGCGCGGCGAAATCTCTACAAAACAAAATAAAACTGGACGAAGGAGGAGGGAATATTGTTATATCGCTGCTTAGTAACTTCACGCGATTGAAGTGCAGCCATTAGAAGCATATGCGATATTGCGTGATTAATTACTGTAGTTTAATTTAAATCAGGTGGAAGAGGCGATATCATAGATTTTTTGCAGGATAAACATTAGTAAATTCGCTCAAGCGGACAGCATACACGAGCTGTCTTTTAATCATTTTCCTGTAGTTCTCCAATTAGGTAGCCAACAACCTCATTTAAAACCACATAACGTACTAAAAATAAATTGGCAAACGTACTCATATTTGATGTCAGCGTATGAACTAATGGAGCACTTAAAGACTGATATAGACATAGAATCCGCAGTATTTAGACTAACAAATACAATAAAAAACACTTTAGCTAATTGCCAATGTCCAATTAATGGTACAATTTCAAATAGGTGGGGCCTAAACTCAACAGAAGAGGTCTTTCTTATCAACAAAAATAAAGCAAAGAAAATTTGGGCACGTCGAGGCATCCCAACGTTAAAACGTGATACCTCAACTTATAAAAATAAGTTGACAAAATGTCGAAGGACAAAAGTAGGCAGTATTGGGATAACACTATATAGGACGCCGGGGAAAATGAAAATCCCAAATTATGGCGGCTGCTTAAAGCTTTAAAAAGGGAGAAATCTGAAAATACTCCTATATTACATAATTGCAGTTTGAAATTGCATGATTCTGATCGTGAAAGCCCTAGCAGATTGTTTTGAGGAGCAATGCTTGAACAATCTACTAGCATTCTGTGAAAATCGTCGTGAACTCGGCCGTAGAAGAGTCGTTGGTAACAACTACGGAAGAGCTAACTGAAATAATAAAAATAATAAAGACCCGCAAGGCGCCGGGGAAACACGGAATACCTGTTAGAGCTGTAAAAGTCCTAACTCAAAACCCGAAAAAAGAGCTAGTTGACACAATAAATAAGTCCCTGGCAATGGGCTATTTTACACTCCACTGAAAAACAGCCCTCATCGTCCCAAACCTGAAAAGGGACAAAGATCCGGATATACCAAAAAGCAGACGACCGATTAGCCTGCTCAACTGCTACCTAAACTTTTAGAAAAAGTAATTATTAGAAAACGAGAAACTTATACCAAAGTAATCAATTCGGATGTAGGGAAAAACTCTCTACTGTTCAACAAGCTGTCAATCTAGAGGTCATGATCGCGAGGGCATACCTATAAAATTTAACGTTCTTGCCGATTCTCTTAATGTGGAGAAAGCGCATGAAGAGGTATGGAGTTATGCATTAATCCACAAGATGTACCACCTAAGCATACCTCTCCCATAACCAAAATTATATTATCCTTTTTGACGTATCGTTCTTTCCAAATTAAAATGCGCAAAACATTATCCTCTAAACGAAGAGCTTATCTCAACGTTCGGCACTTTCACCGGTATTATATAATCTTTTCGTAAAAGACATACCAAAATTAAAACAGTTTAAAAACGTCGAACTATTGCAATTTACGGACGATACGGCAGTAGTAGTGGCAGGTAAAGATGAAATTGTAACCAAATCAACCATGAGACGATGTCTCAATCAAATAAGTATTCTTGCAAGACGGTGGAAGGTAATACTGAATAACGAAGAAACCTAAATAGTGCGATTCTCCAATAAAGCAGGGAAAACCAGGGAACTGACTGTTAACAAACAGAAACTACAAATCAAAAATAAAGCAACTTATTTCGGCCTAGTATTTGGCAAAAATTTAACGTGGAAAGCTCACACAACCAGAAAAGCTGCAATTACCAGGGGCACGATACGCAAATTATACCCGGTTTTAGGACCATCATGTAAGCTGCTTTAGAGCTGAAAAACAATCTGCTAAAATCCATTCTTCTCCCGATTTTAACTTACGGAGAGGAGATATATGTTAAAGGAACGTCTAAAGCTCTAAAAATTATTACTGTTGCCCATAACAAAATGTTAAGGTTGGTTACTGGGGCTCCGTGTTGTCAGGCACGTCTACTTAGGAAAAGATTTGGATGCACCCGAACTAATTGGAAGAGCTACTGAGAGAAGCGAAAATATAAAATTACGACTTCTCCAACATCCTTCTCCATCAGATCAGTTAATGGACAGGGACATGTCCTGATAAGGCCGTGCCATTCGGCAACAACCAATCTGGTAAAACTCACCAACCCATAAGGGATCGTAATGTTTATTTATATAGTCAAACTGACTAAATATCTGAGTTTGAAGGATGTTAAAAGAATACTTCTATAGGCATGTTAATAAGTATTTTTGATTAATTTTGGTTAAAACCGTATTTTGTATAATTGTAAAATGATTAATTGTGCAGGCTATTTTGGAGTCAACATTTATTTTGAGAACTCCGTTGTGATGTATTTCCGCCATATGTTTGGTTTGGGCAGCTTCCTACTCTTTTTTATTTATTAGTTGGTCAGAAATAACACTGAAATGATACAGCAACCGGTATATAGTCCTGAATTAAGCCGTAAGAACTTCTTTAGGTTTCCTCAAACTAAAGTTAAATGCATGGTCAACAATTTAAATCAGCTGAAGAAGCAGTTGATGTTTATGAAAACAGCTTTTCTATATTTTACTACACTAACTTCGGAATGAACTAAGGGCTTCTCCAATTAATCAAGCGAATGAAAAGGTATACCAAATTTAATGCTAAATACAGGGTTGCCAATAAGTCAGTTTGGTGCAGTAATACACAATAAATTTAATATCAACACAAAAATTAAAATCAACATTTTAGGTATTACATCCTATACATTTAGTGTTAAATAAATATAAAAAATATGTTTAACGTAATTGCTACGCTGTTCTATGCAAACATTGCATCTTTTCAACATTGATGCACAAATTTTGTCGGAAATCTCCAGGGCCTGCAGATTTTCAAATTCTGATTGGGTTCGTTCATTCAAATGCTCAACATCTCGAATCTTGACGGAATAAACTTCATTTTTTAGTATATCCCAGACTGAAGAAGCCATAGGTGACATGTCGAGGGAGCCAGCAGGCCATTCGATAGTACCTCGTCTGCTAAACCATTCATCAAAATTTCCTTTTAGAAAGTCTCTAACAATCGTTCCATAATGCAAAGATGCTTAATCTTGTTGCCATATCAACTTTTCCTTAACCGGTTGTAGGTATTCAAAGAGTGGACCATTTTTCAGTTATAACAACGCTTGTTGAAGCATGTCTAGGTAATTTACAGAATTAACAGTTGTCAGATTTTGGTGGCGTTCCGCTAATAAAGGACAAAATATTTTTTCCTTAAGTTGCCGCCGTGGATTTGTTTCTTAGAAACGGGGTTGTTGGCAAAAACGGAAGATAGAATTTTTTTGTTTCTCAAAAGAAAAGTAAATAAGTTGGTTGGTTTTTTTAATCGGATAAAGAAAACACGATAGACGCGTTTCTTGTACGTCCGTGTCGATTAAAAATCCAATCGTGCCAGAAGTGTGACAGAGAAACGTAATTTCCGAACGTCTGATAGGGTTCGGTAACATTTTTAAAAGCGGGTACGCATTTGCCGAGTCATAAGGGCAATAAAATCGGTCGTGTGTTGGCTCTGTGTTAAAAGAAAGTGTTCGGTGTGTTTAGGGATTCAACATAGTGTCTGGTGTTGGAAGACCCGACCTAAGAAATTTAATGGTATATATCTAGGAATTAATCAGCACGTTTCACGCTGTAGCAGTTTTGTTGAACTTGTGAAGTTCTTTCGCCGACGCGAGAATCTATAAGCCATCCCGACGGACCATTTTGGGTAATTCAACCACCCAAAGTAAGGTACCATCCTTTTGTTAATATTCTCTGACTTATTACGGATGATCTTAAAAAGGCATAATAACCTAAACCTTCCCGTGTAACGGGAGATCCATAATACATATCGTCTGTGAAAATCATGGGCGTATACTGGCGTTAACGGTGTCCAAACATAGACTACTCTAATTTTAGTCCTAGTAGATTTGCTTAGTCCTTCTCCCATTTCTTGAATACGGCCATATTTAAGGAACGGAGAAGTTATTTTGTAAACTATCTGTAACTGTTGTTTGTGTGTTTACGTTAAGTAACCCCCTTTCGTTGTCAATAGAGGTCTTGTGATTTAATTGGAGTTTTATTTATTTTTGACCGTAGTATAAGCTAATTAAGAATATTTCAATTTTCAGAGGATATGTACTAACTAAAACCCGCGATCAAAATTTATACTAACCTTTGGGGTCTTGACAAAAAGGAACCCCGGAATAAGTCAACAAAAGACCAATGTACTGCTCTATCTATTACTAGGACAGTCCTATAGTTTGAGCGGTCTTCTGGAGTAGTGGCGCCCCGTCTTTTACAGTATCTCGACTTTCTTTTAGTGCGCTGGACGGTACTGGTATGCTTTATCGGGAACCCACCCTCCTCCAACTAGCTAGCGGTCATCAGTGATGTCGCTGAGGCGTAAAGCCAAAAGCACACGTGACCAAAATATAATTGGCGCCCTGACGTGTGGGTCTCGAAACTACCAATAGTTTAGTTAACTTCACGCAGGCCACAAAAGTTACAGGAGGCTCATTAATTTTTGACAATTCTATTTTTAGATATACGTCTACGTATTTGTTAATGTCCACTATAACATTAAATTAGAGTCGAATTTATTACCTTAACGTGATCCACAGTTCATAATAATACTTTGAACGTTTGAGAATAATTTTATCTTTCGATTAAATTTGTCATCTTAGTGTTGACGTTGGAAAGAAAATTTATTCCTTCCTAGTTATTTATCGTTTCGTAGGTTTGTGACTTTAGCTCTGGCTCTTGAAAAAAAATTAATTTTTTTCGAGTGATTTATTATTCTGTAGGTTGTCAGTTTAATAACTGATGTTTGGAAAAATTCAATTTTATTCTAGTGATTTAGTGTTTCGTAAGTCTGTCAATTTAGCACTGACGACTGGAAAAAATAAAATTCCTTTTCTAGTGATTTATTATTTGGCAGGTTGGTTATTTTAACGTTGACGTTTGTGAAAATTAAATTTTCAGTTAAGCTGTCATTGTGAGTGACATAATCTTGTTACTTGTATACAGGTTATTCATTACATACAGTATACTACATAATTACTTGAATATTTTTTTTCTATTTTCAAATATTGGATGCTAGCAAATTAATTTGAGTTCGGCTGAACGTCAGTAGAGTTGAATTTTGTTCTTGGTGAAGAACTGTGTTATTTACTTTTGTGTAAAGTCTGGTGTTTTGGTTATTACGATTAACCCGTATTTTCAAAGTAATTTTGGAAAGTTATTTGCTTCCAAGCTATCCCTGATGTGTGTGTTGAATTGAGGATGTGATTATTAAGAAACATAAATAAGAAAGACTGTAATCATAGGTTACATGTTGTGGACTATCTTGATGACATTGACACAAATCCATTACGAATTGCGTAGTCGTAACTTATCCATTGAAGGCGACTTGTGTACGCTAAGGAAGCGTCTGCAGAAGGTTCTTTTAAAAAAAGTAGTTGTTCCTACATCAACGGAGTATCCGTTCACCTTTGCTGAAGATCAGGCAGCCATTATCGATGACTTAACCACTGTAGAGCAAAAAGTAAAGGTTCTCAAAGAGGACATCCCTCAGCCTCAATTGCTCGAAATTGAAACCTTAGTAGCAGTCTTGCGTCTTCAAATTTCACATTCGAATCCGACTTCTGAATCGGAGAGATCGTTACGAGGAATTTTCATATAGTCTTGTTCCTCAAGTGGATTTAGAAGACCTGCATGACAAGGTGGAAGCAGACGATAGCTTTATCAAGCCTTCTCTTTCAGAGGCTAACCGATCCAGTGTTGACAGCACACTTGAGGAAAAGGTGATGCCATGCGTAGTTCAGAAAGCTGTGCCTGTTGCAAAATGGAACTTGCACTTTTCAGGAAATAAAAACGTTTCCATAAATAATTTTCTAGAAAGAGTAGAAGAATTGAAAGCTACTCGAAGTGTTACTGATGACCAACTTTTTGTACAGGCTATCGATTTGTTTAGTGACAAGGCACTCGTATGGTTTAGAGCGATCCGCTCTGAAGTCGACAATTGGCCTAGTTTGGCTACGGCACTCAAAGAAGAATTTCTTCCTTCTAATTATGACGACAAGCTCTTGGATGAGATCAAGTCGCGAACCCAAGTTCAAAACGAGAGTATTGGCATTTATGTTGCGGTTATGAACCACTGCCAGAAAAGACTCAGTTACGTATTTTGACTCGTAATATCTTACCTTTTTATCAAACCCAATTAGGTTTGGTCAAGGACACGTCCATTCAGGAAGTGATTGCGCTGTGAAGGAATATTGAAGAGACTAAGGACTCCGTCGACTTTTTTATACCTCCATCTCGTCGACGCTCCGAACTCGAACCTGACTTGGCTTATGTAGATGTACCGCCATTTTTAATGTGATGTCCACGGGAAAAGACAATGTAATACCCAGGAAAGCTAACCCCAGGTTAGGAGAACTTTCTCCGGACAAGGAGTTAAATGTTGGAGATGTGCATAGTTTGGACATATGGTTAGAGTCTGTCAAATGTCGCGTTCCAGGTTGTTTTGTTTCCGCTGTGGGAAAAAGGACTTCACGGTTCGTAACTGTCCTAGTTGCTCAGCAAATAATTCAAAAAACTAAGCGGTGAGGCAATAAAGAGCCGTGTAGCTTCACATATGTTTTTTAATTCGGTTCGACCTTTTCAAAATATGATGGATTCCAGGAATCTGGTATACGATCGGCACAAAGCCATCTTAGAGTACGTTTTAGGACAAGGATTGGGTGATAAACGACCCTATCTTGATACTGACATTTTGGGAATACAGCTCCAAGGTTTGCTGGATTATGGTGCTACCCGCACAATTTTAGGCACTGCTGGATGGAAGCCGCTATCTTCACTGAAGTTGGTGCCGAATAAAAGAAACAAGGTCCAATGCCATGTGGCAAATGGAGATGCTGTATATAGGTACGGTTTCATTACCTCTCAGTTTTTGTGGAAAAACGGCCACCCTCGATGTGTTAGTCGTACCCGAAGTACCTCATTTGTTGATTTTAGGTGTTGACTTCTGGAAGGCCATTGCGATCGTACCAGACATATTCAACGGAGAATTTCATTTCTCAGACGCTCCTGTGTTGGATGCGGTTGTGTCTCCGTCAAGATCTATACAACAACATAGTGAGTTGACTTCTGAACAGAAAAAGTAGTTGGAGTCTTTGATCAATAAACATCTTCGATCCACTACTGATATTTTAGGCTGTGCTAGGTCCGGGAAACAGTATTAATACATCTTCTCCCCCAATTAAACAACGATACTGTCTAGTTTCTCCGGCGATTCAAAAACAAATCAATTTAGAGTTGGACAAAATGCTTGAGTTAGGTGTAGCAGAGAAATCTACAAGTTCTTGGTCAAATCCGATCCTGCTGGTTAAGAAAAGGACAATTATTATCGGTTTTGTGTGGATTTTAGAAAGTTGAATAAAGCTTCCGAGAAAGATGCTTATCCCCTCTCTTATGTTTTGTCCATTTTAGATCGTCTCCGGGATGCTCGATACATCAGTTCATTGGACATTAAAGTCGGCATACTGGCAGATTCCGTTAGGAGAAAAAGCGTTTAGTGTACCTCTTAGAGGGTTATCCCAATTCAAAAGGATACCCTTTGGTCTATCGAATGCCCCAGCTTTGTGGCAGAGATTAATCTATACAGTGTTAGGTCCACAGCCTGAACCTTATGTATTCGTTTATTTGGATGACGTCATTATCTGTACACCTGACTTTGAGACACATTTGAGAGTTCTAGAGGATGTGATGACTCAAATGTAAATTTTGTCTAGCGGAGCTTAAATACTTAGGTTATGTGGTAAATTTGAAAGGTTTACTGGTTGATCCAGACAAAGTGGTGGCCATTCTTAAGATTCTCACGCCCAGGTCTGTACACGAAGTCCGTCGAATAATTGGCCTGACTTCATGGTATCGACATTTCATTCCTAATTTTTCCACCATCGTCGCACCACTCTCTTCACTCACGAAGAAAAACTCAAAATTTGGTTGGTCCGAAATTTGTGAGGCTACTTTGAACTCAATTAAAACTTGTTTGGTCTCCGATCTTGTTTTGACATGTCCCGATCGTTCGGTCCCTTTTTGCTCCACGCTTTATGACAGCTACGTTAGTACCGAAATTTATCGGTCCCTTCTTGATTCGAAGGAAGGTTTCGTAGCAAACGTACGAGTTAAGTGATTCTTCAGGTACGTCGAAAGGCGTATGGCGTGCCAAGGATTTGAAGGCAAAACCTACCTCGGACTGACTGACGAGACTGTCTTCAACGTGAACGGTTTACACTGTACGACCAATGTATGAATGTTCCCCCTTCTCTATTTCTTTCTTTCTCCTCTTATTTTTTCCTATTGTTCTCTTCCTTCTTTATCGCTTCTTTAGCGACGTATTAGTACAGGCTCACGCGAATCGGTACTAATCGCTTGCCAGGCTTGTTCTTAGGCACCTGGTAAGTTCCGTGGGCGAAGGTTGTCCTTAGGAGACAACTGGAGGTCATTTTCAACTTCGAGCCTTGATGCTTCTCTTTCCTTTCGGTGGGCTTTACCTACCACAAGTTCCGGCGCATTCTCTCCTTGAGATGCGTCCGGGAGCTCTCAGGCTTCTGCAGCGATTGGCCGATCGTTGTGGAGCGCTGGACATGTGACCGTGCACTCAGTTGTTTCATTTAGGGGCGAAATAGTTGGACACCTTAGTTAAGTGAACTTCCTCACCTCCTCACTACGGTGTTGGTAGTCGGGGTAGAAGCCTGTGCTCCCTCACAGTTTTACAACTTTTTAATTTTGGGGAAAGATCCCCTAGTTGAGCCATGTTGAAAGCCCCGGAAGGGATGGTGCATCTTTAAGCTGGAGCTTCACTCCCCATCTCGTGCCGTCCGTGTCCGTGCAAGATGCCCCCTCCTTACCCTCCCCCCCACTTCTTAGAACAGGCAACAGCGCTGCTGTCCTGTGTCGGTATGAACCGCCTCAGGGTTCCCACGCCCTGTACCGCCTCACAGTACGGTGTGTTTGTTTTTTTGTTTACGACGGCACGAATCTGGTTTTACGAAATGGCTTGTTTGTTTGTTTGTTTGGAATTTTAAGAAATTTTGGGTGAAAATTTCTTTTGCCCATGGTGATGTCAGATTTTGGCGACGTTCCGCTAATAAAGGACAAAATCTTTTTCCTTAAGTTGCCGCCGTGGATTTATTTCTTAGAAACGGGATAGTTGACAAAAACGGAAGATTGAATTTTTTTGTTTCTCAAAAGAAAGGTAAGTAAGTTGGTTGGTTTTTTTAATTGGATAAAGAAAACACGATAGACGCGTTTCTTTTACGTCCGTTTCGATTAAAAATCCAATTGTGCCAGAAGTATGACAGAAAAACGTAATTCCCGAACGTCTGATAGGGTTCGGTGACATTTTCAAAAGCGGGTATGCATTTGCCGAGTCGTAAGGGCAATAAAATCGGTCGTGTGTTGGCTCTGTGTTAAAATAAAATGCTGGATGTGTTTACGGATTCAACATAGTGTCATGTGCTGGAAGACCCGACCTAAGAAATTTAATGGTATATCTCTAGGAATTAATCAGCACGTTTCACGCTGTAGCAGTTTTGTTGAACCTGTGAAGTTCTTCGCCGACGCGGGAATCTATAAACTATCCCAATGGACCATTTTAGGCAATTGAATCATCCATAGTAAGGTACCACCCTTTTGTTAATATTCTCTGACTTATTACGGATGATCCTAAAAAGGCATAATAGCTTAAACCTTCCCGTGTAACGGGAGATCCATAATACATATCGTCTGAGAAAATCGTGGACGCATACACGCGTTGACGGCGCCCAAACATAGACTACTCCAATTTTAGTCCCAGTAGATTTGCTTAGTCCTTCTCCCATTTCCTGAATACGACCATATTCAAGGAACGGAGAAGTTATTTTGTAAACTATCTGTAACTGTTTGTGTGTTTACGTTAAGTAACCCCCTTTCGTTGTCAAGTAGAGGTCTTGTCATTTAATTAGACTTTTACTTATTTTTGACCGTAGTACGAGGTGTGTTCAAAAAATATCGAACCTTAAATTTTCCCGCGTAAACCACTAAAGTGAGGGAGACGTCCTTTGGTGGAGATGTGGAGGGGACATTCATGCGCAGCCGTGAAGTTTTTCCCGCCCGCAGATAGCGTCAGTTGCCGGCAGTCAACCTACGTGTGAAGACGTGTAAAGAGCGCTCGTCGGAGTTCAGTTTTTGTAAAATGACAGAAAAACTTGAGCAGCGATATTGCATCAAATTTTGCTACAATCTTGGCTATACCCAAGCGGAAACCATTCGCAAGCTTCAACACGCTTTCAGGGACGATGCCATGAGCACCTCACGGATAAAGGAGTCGTACAACCGCTTCGAAGATGGCCACATATCAGTGGGCAACGAACCACTTTCAGGCAGACCCTCAACAAGCCGAAATGACAATGTTATTGAGCAAGTGGGGACTGTGATCATGCAGGATCGTCGTAGCACAATCCGACAAATTGCAACGGAGATAGGGGTAATCGTTGGATAGGTACATTCAATTTTGACCGAAGATTTGGGCATGAGGGGAGTGTCCGCCAAATTCGTACCGAAGCTGCTAACAATGGAGCAGAAGCAATGCCGTCTGGGCATCGCACAGGACATGCTGGACAATGCAAACAGTGACCC
>JAHWXV010072012.1:0-10892 GCA_024586415.1 Phrixothrix hirtus
TTTAACTTTTGTTAAAAAAGTAATACCATCATCAGAATGTACAAAATTAAAATTATTTCATGTTACAAATATAACACTATAAATATAAAATGAATAATAAGTTCACCCTCTGCTCCTAATTGCGGAAAGAGTCATTCTTGCAAAATAACCCCTATTACGGTAGCTTCAGCGAAATAAAATAGTCCGTACACGTGACGTCCGGGCACAGTGTAGAAAACGTTTAATTTTGGGAAGTCTCTTTGATATTGCACAAGTTCATGAGGATGTTCTAACTCCCATATACCAACATTATGGGTATTTACTTTCCCGCTTAAATGAAAAGTTGACTTATCACTGAACACAACACGATCAAGGAAATCATCCTCCCACTCAAACACTTAACTTGCAAAGTCAAAACGGACACCATTCTCATCTGGCTTTAAAGCATGTACCACCTGTAACCAGGAATAGACGCATGTATAAACGTTTTATTAATACCTTTCATACTGTCGTCTTTGGCAACTGAAGTTCAAGATTTGTTTCCCGAACAGATGTCTTAGGATTACAAAGGTAAGATGCTCTAACACGGTTAAAATCCTCTTGAGACACTTTTGATCGTCCCGTGCTTTTCGCTTTACACATAAATCCGGTCGTTTCGAATTGCCTATACCGTCGGCGTATATTTTTGCCACATGGAGGATCACAATTAAACTTTAAACGAAACGCACGTTGAACTCATTCACTTTTAGCAAACTGCAGAATATAAAACGCTTTACGCTCACGAGTCGCCGTTTTGCATATGTGACGCTGCATGCGGGAAAACAACAAAGCAGTACTCACGCATGCGCTTATCTAAACTTGTTTGAGTTACTGTTTAATAGTGACCTCAAACCAACACTCTACAACGCTTACAGTTGATACTATTCAAATTTATAACTGGGACATTATTTTATGGACTTCCTGTATATGGCGGTTCAGTCAAATACCATGATCACCCCATTTAACGGCCAACATACTCGAAACAGTAAAAATGATATTAACAAAAGTTTTAAAGTTAGTCAGGCCCTATAATATTTTGATATTCGGTTTACACTTTTATAATCTCCTTGCGTAAGGGTGGAGGTAACTTTCCATTTTCAAATGACACCCTTGTTATGACGTGAATTAAATTGATGTGTGTGGAGACACTTCCAAAATAAGTACTCGACGCATGTCTTACAAAAATTACAAAAAATGGGTAAGATAAGAATGTTGGGCAGATCCTCTTTTATATTTGATATTGACATGTTCTGGAATAAATCGTTATACAAAGTGGTGTGTATTATTTTCACTTAGTTTAAAGTAAAGCATAACAACCCTACCTTAAAATTGATATCGTTAGAAAGTAGTAATTTTCTGGAATAAAGTTATAGGCTTTCATAAAAAATTTTTGGAGAAAACTGGAGTGTTGAATAAAACCAATTATCAAATCAAATATCTTCGATTTTATTTTTACAAAAGTAAGTAAAACAAAACATAAATAAAATAAACAAAGTTTAACAGTTCTTGCATGTATTCCTGAAACTTCACGTTAAACTTTCCTACCGTCTTTTTTTGAAGATTTCTTCTTTATGATACAGAATCACAGTTAATAGTTGAATATATTAAAATTATTTCTTGATTTACTAGATAAATAAGCCTAAACTAATATGTTTTATTTGTGTTTTGTTTTACTTACTTTTATAAAACACAATACGAGCTATTTGATTTGATGAAACGTTTTATCCAACACTGCATTTTATCCAAAAATTTGTCATGAATGCCTATTACAGATTTAAATTCCAGAAAATCTGAGATTTTAAATATCAATTTTGGGGAGGAATGTCATTTGAAAATCGAAAGTTGGCCCCACCCTTTCACAAGGAGGTGAACAAATGAAAATTGAATTTCGGAATCTTATGGAGCTAGACTAGCTTTAAAATTTTTGTTAGTAATATTTTTTGCTATTTCTATGAGATGGTCATGATATTAGACACACCCAATATACACAGGGTCCGTCAAAAAGGACAAACTATCTTTTCATCCAAATAAAAAATTAAATATCAGAAAAATTGTTATATATTCTATATTGTTTCAAAGAGCTAGCTTTGAGTTGTTCATAAAATAATTGGTTTTTATTTGCAAAATGGAAATTTGACCAATTCCACAACTTGTTTTCTGCGTTGAAAATGTTATTTCCTTTAATTCAAATGTTGAAGTGCAATGTTTGTGGCAAAGAGCATTTCATGTTTGCAATGCCCCTAGGTGTGCTACTACTTCTAGCTGGTTTAGATATTGGCAAAATAATGTGTCGGTTTTAAATGGGAAATCAACATGAAATCCCCGGAAAATAAATAGGGAATACTCAACAAATGCTTAAAAATGAAGTTTCACTTTCACAAAATTGAAAACTTTGAAATCTAATTGAATTTCTACAACAATTTTTACAACTTGGAGGTGATAATCCACATTTGAAACGCTGCTTGTTCATGAGGGGCGAAGTTTATTTTTATATAAGCGGAGATATAAATAGGCAGAATTGTCGATATTTGATGACTATAAGTCCCTGCAAAATTCACAAAACACCATTACATTATCCGAAAGCCGTAGTTTGGTGACCAGTTTAGCGATCAAGGAAAATCGGCCCATTCTTCTTAGAGGACAATAATTAAATGGTAAGCGTAGCATCAGAAAGACATTTATAAATGCTCCAAACATTTTCTTGCCGTAAATTGAGGAAGTAATAAATGTGCATTGGTTCCATCAAGATGACTCTATGAGCCACACAACTCGAACTTCTCTGGATGCCTTACAGTAGGTGTTCTCACATCTAAAAATCTGATGTACAACACACGACTTTTT
Organism: Phrixothrix hirtus; assembly: GCA_024586415.1. Lineage (NCBI taxonomy): Eukaryota > Metazoa > Arthropoda > Insecta > Coleoptera > Phengodidae > Phrixothrix > Phrixothrix hirtus. The sequence continues at coordinate 2,860 of JAHWXV010072012.1, forward strand.
ATTACGTATATAGATATACAAATATGAAAATGTCCACAAATGATAAAAATATTATTTACGTTTATTTTGGGAATGATAATTCTAACGGTCACCCATCCAAGTTACTGGATACGCAAAACCCTGCTTAACTCTAGAGATTTTCTCTGATAACTCGCTTCATCACATTTTTTGAACAAAACCGCTAAGTTCACGTAAAATCATAAGAACTGTAGCAAGCTTTAAAAGTATTGTTAACGACGTTTTGCAAAAAACTTAAAAATCTCAAGAATAAACTAGTACTTCTGGTCATTAGATTTTAACTAAGTTCTTGCCATGTCATGCACATAAAATAAAAGACTTAAATATATATTTTCATTTTAATATGATGATTTGTTTTTGAGATATGTTGTTCATAACAAATACTCTAAGTACTTCCAGTTACTCAATTTTCAAAAATTTATTAGAGAAACTCCTTGGTCAATGTAAAACTAAATTATATAGCTAAGAAATATATTAAGCTTAAAAAAGTCGTTATAGCCGATTCCAAGGAAATCGTGAAAATAGAATTCTTAATTTAATATGCAAAGGTACTTAGGACCTCAAATATAAATTTTCATTTATCTAGAACTTTCAGTTTCATAGTTATTTTATTTACAGTTAATGATAAGAGTACTTCCCGATACTAGTTTTAAGGCAATTTCTCTGAGAATCTGTCCTAATTATATGAAAGGGAATTGAATATTTAATAAATACAATAAATTTTAAAAAAATCGTTAAGGCCGCTTTCGAGAAATTCTCGAAAAACTAAAAAACGACGAGAGTAAAGTAGCCCTTCCGGTTATTGAATCTTAGTGAAATTATTGCAGTCGCGTGCGAGCATCGATACAAATTCAACTATAAAACTTCGTTTATCTACGACTTTTCATTTTCGAGATATTTTGTTCACACACCACACGCACGCACGCACGAACTCACGCACGTATGCACGCACGCGCCCACGCATGCACGCACGCACTCACGCTGGCACGCACGCACACACGCACGGCTGCATGCACGCACGCACGCAGGCACGCAAACAAGCACGCACGCACGCATGCTCGCACACATGCACACACAGACAGGCGAATTTTTAAAAACATGGTTTTCGGACTCAGGGGACCCGAAAACGTGTTGTTCCGCTAAACTTTCGACATCGAAAATTTTTGGCGAAAACAACACTTTATACTATATTTCATATAGGTAAGAGAAAGTAAAAATAACGACCATAACTGGCCTTCAAGATCAACTGACAAAGCACTGTTCCAGACTTTTTGCTATGGGGATACTTAAAGAGTAAGGAACAAGAACAACAACAATCGATGGATAAAAGGAACAGAATATTTCATAAATAAATCTCCCATTCATAAACTTCAGTAAACTGTCTTGGTTCAACTTCTGATTTATAAAAATTAAATTTTTTCATAAAATAACTTAGTTAGGGAGGATTTCAACCTGAGGATATAGTCCGGTTGTACCAACCTTAGAGACGACAAGGACCTTGGAAAGGTCTGTAGCTAGCGATAAAAAGAATCAACAGTGTAATCTACCGAATCATGACGTTGCCCAGAGGAAAACCCAAGGTAGTTCACATGAATAGGTTAGCCCCATACGCTGGGAGGAATGTAGAACCGCAACAGCAAGAATGTTTGTAAAGGGCAAACCATTTTGAATTAGAAGGATTAGGAGTCAAAAACAACGAATAATCATTTGCTGACTTGATGACAACTTATTCGGGACACCATAAAGCCGAGGAATACAGAAATCTGTTTGATGTATTAGAGGAGTACCCCCTGGCCCATTGTGTCGCTAAAGACGTCCGAATGTCCCATGGCATCGCAGTAGAGTTTAAAAAGGGGTATGGTGGCATAGAAGAAATATAGCAGCAGGAGCTACATCGTCACTGCCTAGGTATGCGAAGTATTTACTACCTTGTGGCAAAAACATTATTACATCAAAATCCATGCTATGGAGACTTTTGTAAGTCATTATGGGATTTAAGGAAACATATTTCTGACGGTACCAATAAAAAGTTAGCCATACCAAAGCACGGCTGTGACCTAGACCAACTTAATTGGCGCGTTGTACATAACATGTTGAAAGGAGTATTTCGAGAAACTGGTGTCAAGATCTTGGTGTGTAGTTGGAATCTAAAAGGAGCTCCACGGTGAAATCTGTGGACTGCCCCTTTTTCAAGAAATGGTGCTGCAAGTATGGATCGCAGTGCAGATTCCAACATTCGCAAACAAAGGTAGAACCACCGCAAATGCAACGTCAGAGGTCCCTATTACGGGACGTAACAGCCTTAAAGAGGGGTCCGTGTAAGAAAAGCTAGAAACAATAAAAACCTAGTGGAACATTCTGGAACAATCTGGCACCTTCTTTATAATAAAATAGATGGTGCAATCACAACTGGCTCATTGCTGTAACCGATATCTTTCAATTTAATTAGGCCATCAATGAGTCATGGCATTGCAATGACTAATTTCTTATTCTTTACTATTCCATCATATTCTAAAGTTTATCTTTTCTATATAAATAGCAGGTTCAATTCCCTTAGTTTAGTTTTAATGAGACTCTTGTACCGATAATTACTGATATACATAAATATAAATATTATTATAAAATGTAAATAGAACTACATGGGCATAAATAGAAGTATAGACGTTTGTTGTTAGTGTATTGTGAAATAAATATTTAAATAAATAAGTGTATATGAATCATCCTACTATTAGTGAATATAAATAAAGATTTTAAAACAGTTAACTGGTTTCGTTACACTATTTTCATAAGGTATTTCATTTTAAATGATTTAAAGAGATATAAAATCTCACGCATAAAATGCTTTTTCGAGGAAACAATTTAGATAAAAGTTGCTTGGTGTCAAAAGCCACCTAAAATGGTAATTTCTGCTTGATATTACCGTTTCTTCCAAGGTCATCCTAAGTTAGTTTTAAACTTTTCGCATAAAAGTATATGATTTTATAGTAGTAATTGATTTATCATATCATCTTTCGCTAAACAAACAAACTGGTTAAGTAGTAATAGTAGATATTTATTTATTTATTCTAACGCAGGATAATGAGACAGATCAGTTTATATTATAAAACTTATAATTGCATTGGAAAGGTTTCGATGTTACCCTATTGTGATTTTGAAACGGACGGTTAACTCACTGGGTCCAATACAATACAGGTATTTAAAATGGCAGCTGGGGAACAAATGTGTTATGTTTGTTTAGCCGTTCCCTTCGTTGTAATCTGATATCACATTAGCGTTCCCCTCCAAAGCGGTTGGCGCTAAAATCGATGTAAATATAGGTTATATATTTTTGTAAACGAATCGATGTAACAAATCGTTATATTTTTGTTGTTTAGTGTTCTATATTAATAGGATTATCGCAAAATGTAAAAATATGTCTATGAACCAACCATAAAATCTTTTGTGTTGCTATTGTGTCATTATAAATAACATATCTTCCGTCGTGTCAACCATTGCGACGTCAGTATCAATTTTATAAACCGATGGTGTTATAATATTTTCTTATTGCTGAATAAAAACATTGTCCAATGAGGAGTTGTGGTACTTAGCCAATAGTATTTCCGCTATATGTGATGTAGAAGACGATATGGTTGAAACTTTTATAAATAGTGGTTCAGAATATATTAAGTCGCCCATAACAACTTCTTATGATGAAAGCAAGCACCTATCAACAAGTAGAAAGGTGGAAAAGAGAAGCAGAAGAAAGGAAATAAGCCAGAAAAAGCAGAAAATAAAAAATATATGAAAATTCGATAGAATTGATCTTCAAAATAAAGTGAAAAAATATGAAGAATTATCAACTACAATTTTTGGTAAATGGATATCAAAATGGAATCATTTTCTAGCACTCTTGCAAGATCAGCTTGATCATCATTTTAGATGTTTTCTTCAATCTATTTTCTAAAAGTCTTGTTCCCTAAATTTCTCAAAAACCATCTAAGATCTGAAAGGAATGGAACGGAATAACAAAAAGTGTATATGCCTTACCGATCATCCGAAAATGCGGCAAAGCCAAAACCTACCTAGGGAGCCAAGCGCTGCTAAAACAAAAAACAATTAATAATTATGTTGTAACGTTTTACCTTAATCGTCTTTTAATTTTGAATGTGATCTTAATAAAAGTATAAAATATTTTCCTTAAATTTCAAAATGTTTCAATTATAAATGCTTTCTCGTCAATCGAATAATAATCTTTAATTATCTTTTAATTACGATATATTGAAGATAATAAATGATTGGGAACCGCAAATAATTACCTTCTCGGCGTACTGTAGCAGTTTAACCCTTCTCGAAAGTCTTCGTAAAATAGCGAACGGTGAAACCTTTCTGATTCGCTATTTACATTTGGCGTGATTTTAATGGGCGGAACACATTTTATAACATCTAGTCATTATAACAAAGATAGAGCAGTGTAAATAAATAGTGTCTTATAAATAAATGTACTACTAGAATCTTCAATATGATTTACACCGGACCATATCAGGAAATGCTTGCATTTATCTTTGTTCAATTAATACGTTTTATAATTTAGTAACAGTTTCACTTAATGAGTCTCGTTTATCCACATCAAATCGGGATTATTGATATATCCCACCTATATCCCCTCTCATTAGAAAAAGTTTTCTGAAAACATTGCATTAGATTTATTTATAACCGTACCATAGCATAATCGTAAGCATAAAGTTTAAATCGTACAATACAACAAGGAAAATTGGTATTCAAAGGGTTACGTCCAAGCGAATATCACTATTTCATATAACGCTTGAAACCTTGCAAGTTTTTAAATCATGTAAATAAGGACGCTTTGTAAAAACATAAATCAGACATAATCAGCATACGTACTACGTTTAGGAAACAACTGTCTCTAGGAATACCATAGAAATCTTTCATAAAAAGGGTTATGGATAAATAAATAAGCAAATATTCAAATATATGACAATTGATTCCCAAATTACATAATCTGTATGTTATTACTTAATTCGAGAGTCTCAAAGAGTTATACGCAGTGTTATTTGTTCGGCGCAATATAGCTTCCATAAATTAGAAGTGTTGACATGCAATTAATCAAACAATTTAGCGCTTTTAAGAAAAACCCGATTGCTATTCATGAATTCAATAGATTAAAATAACACATTTTCTAATTATGGTTTATATTAAACTTATCTATCAAAGATGTTCCGCAAAGGAAATAAATTATCATAACTGTCATTGGAAATCAGTCAAGATGTAATGTTAATTGCCTTTGTCATTTTCATGTCATGATATTTCTTAATATAGTTTTTAATTAGGTGTTTAAAATTTTAAATAGCTAAAATTCGTTAAAATAACGGCTTTGGCGATCAGTTACTTATTTACATGTACTGAACTTTTTAAAAATTCTTAGCACTTTACAGTATCTCCTCGATAACTTAAAACGGTAGCTTGCTCCTAACCTTATGGACCTTATAATTAGTCATATTTAAATAGATCACCAAAAGTACTCAAAATAATTGTGGTGCCATAAATCATGAAATTAACGATGAATGAACTATTTAGGTGGAAAAATCCACCTAGTTGACATTTTTAGTAGTCTTAACAAAGCTCCTTATGTTAAGTTTCATTAGATCGGACATAAAATTTATAAAGCTCCTCTAGAATATCTCAGATAATTACCACATTATAAGATTATAAATTAAAGACATAATCAGCTTAAAAATGCCAAAATGCAAATACATTCAGACTTTACCTAAAAACTTTTTGAAATCTTGGAATAATTCGAACATGAGTTTTTAATATAATCTAAATCCTTACTGAACTCTACATCATCGATTAGATTAGCAATTAACGGTTTATTCGGCGTTTATAATCTGCAACCCGAAATTTATTTTGTTATACAAGTGTTTTTGAGGACATAAGCATAATTAATCAACCATATCACACTCATACCATTTATAATTGATTAAATACGTAATTATTCAAATTGTCATATAATTAAATCCAATAACCTACATAAAAATTAAAAATGCAAAATAATTGTAAAGCAACAGACTCCGGCTTCCTTAAAGCACCAAATTTAAGAATAGTTTGTGAAAATAATAATTTTAACATTAAACTAGAGCTTTCCAAATTTAAATCCTAGAAATAGAAATAATTAGGATAAAATGTGTAAGATTTATAAAAGTCGCTTACATTTTAAACTAATCGTGAGAACGATAGTTAACGGCGAAACAAGTTAGATTCTATTGGTTACCATGAAAAATGTGATTATTTTCCACATAAAATAGCATCTCATAGAAGACCTGAAAATGCTAAAAGATGTCTTCTTCTTGTCGTCGTTAAAGAAGAATTTTATCAGTGACCTATGCCAATCACAAAATAAAAACCGTATAAAAACAAATTAACAATTTACTCATAATCTGTTATATGTGGTCGAATTACGAGACTAAGGTTTAACTCGCCGATTAATTACAATGAACCATTTAACCGTGTGAGCGAGATCCGGCTAATTGAATAAATTAATAATCAAGCGTTCACACGTACAGTATACATTGTGCTCCAAAAATTCAAAATGGATTCAGAAAATCATCATCGCAGAATAGATGTAACTTGATAATCCAAGTCACTAAAGATCACTTTATCAATGTACATATATAAATAACAACCAGTGTGTGGGTGTATAAAATATAAATTAGACAAACATTTAGTTCATCTACTTGGTACGAGACAAATATTTAAAATTTAATCATAATTATATAAAGATAATTATTGTGTTTATCTTTTGTCAAATCTGTTAATTATTTAGAGGTAATTTTTACCTAAGTAGGGGTATCTAAAACCGTTATAATCTTATAACCAATAATGGACTGTTAATTTAACAATACTTTAGCACTTTTAATAAATTAATTCAATCATCTTTTTAAATTAATATGATATTTAAAATCGCCATTATTCTAGTATGGATAATAGTTTATTTAGTTTATTTTGATAAACGTTTCATTTAACCATATATTATTCCTATTATTTAATTCCTAACTAAATAATAAGGGCCTAGATAAATATAATTATCCTAAAACATTGTAAAAAGGAAATGTTTTATTTTACCTGGAGTAGATACGTTATTTTAAAATAAAGTTAAATTGTTTTGGAACGTCATGTCAAAAACCAGTCCGCCCCGTCTAATAATAGATTACCAAAACTACTCAAAATAATTATCGCATTATAAACCATCGCTTTAAACGTGACTGAATTATTTGACTAAAGCAATTCATCAAGCTGATATTTCCAAAGGTCTGAACAAAGTCACTTTTTTCAAATTTCATTAGATCTTATATATATTCTATAAATTTCTACATTACAATATAACATAACTTGGACCAGATGCGTTTAGACTACTTTGGACGATTACCAGCGCAGGATGGAGCCGAGAATATTTTATCTTTTACTCTTTTAGGAGATAGATGTTCTGTATTGAAAAGTATATTTAGATGCTTGTACAGAGGTTTTATCTCTTTTTACTTTAAGAAGGTTTTGTTTCTTCTTATAGGTATTTTAGCCATTGAGATCGATTTCATTAATTTCTTCTCTAGCGTTTGTTAAGTGGAGTTCGGGCTTGGTTCCTCTTCGAACCTTTCAGGCCTGATGAGATCCGTTTTGAATGTTTTTGTGAAATTGGAGGTAATTGACTCAGTTAATACAGACAGATTATTTCTTAGGTTTCGAACTTTTGTTTAATTTTTTTCGTTTCGCCTGTTTGAGAAGCATGCCTTCGGAGTGTCTTCTTCAGATGGACGTCACTCTGGCCAAGAAAAGATACTGTCTTAGTTGAGCCCTCCCGAAGCGAGAAACGGTTGCTCATGTTAGGTCTCGTTTCCATTTTTCTATTCGGAGTTTAACTGTTACGATTTGCCTAGATCTTGATTAATCGTCAGATCGATATGCATATTTTCTGTATCAAAATATATCGATACAGACGATTAATATTCCACAAGATCAGTAAA
>JAHWXV010072020.1:0-14999 GCA_024586415.1 Phrixothrix hirtus
TCATTATGTTTTGTCCATACACATCACAAATGTTACGGTGAATTTCAACTGCTTTCACACCTTTAGCACTGAGAAAACGAATTACAGTGCGTATTTCACATTTGGTGGGATTTTCAATGAGCGGAGACATTTCAAATATGTACAAACGAATGTAAACACGCTCGAATGTTGCCGTAATGGTGGCCGTCGCTTGCCAACAGATGTAGGTATACAGTGTGCATGCACACGACACCGTTCGCAGCGCTGCAGCGGAGGAATTTCAAAACGGTACTTACTTAAAAAACATGCCTCGTATATAATAAATACGTGAAGTCTATTCCAACCAAGGGATGTTACGGCAACCTACAGTAATGCTTACAGTAGCTCTGCCAAGCATAAATAAAGCTGCTCGACTCCCTTGCAGTAAGCGAGCTGGGGTGGTGTAGTGACCAACGCTACTGTCTATCATTCTGGTAGTTCTACTCTGATTCAGATTTCGAATAGTTTCCTGAGTTAACAGAGATATCTCCTTTGAGGTAAATGCCATTGCAGGATTTTTATGGATTGCTATCTGCGCAACTCCTTCGAAAGCCATTCTGCATTTACCTATGCTTACTTTTCATTCTTGGCCAAAGATGGGTCTTAGTTACTCCTACAGCAGCCCGTCACCTTAGGAGTAGAATCGAAATAACAGTAATATTTCTTGCTTCCCTCATAATATCTAGCTAGGCCGGTGTTGTAGTTAGCGCTAACGCCTAGCATTCTAGATACTCAGAGTTCGATCCTAAGCTGCCTACTTTGATTCAAGTTTGAATGGTTTCCTGAGTCAACAGAGACGCGAATGACGGGTAAATATTTTCATTCGTTCCTATCCTCAAATCTCCTTCATTCTTAACTGAAGAGAGGTCTCAACAGTCCGCTCTCGTACTGGAGAATTGAAACAACGTTGGTATTTCTCTTCGTTTCCTCATAGTCGCCTAACTAGGATGGGCTGGCATTCGGGAGAGCAAGCGTTCGATTCCAGAGGCCGCCTGCTCTGATTTAGGTTTGAGTTGACAGGATCGTCTTGTCTGAGGTTAATGCCAGAGCAGTTTTTCTACTCACTTCTACATTCGGATCTTCATCCAAACCTATGCCATTCTAAGCTGTTACTCCTTCAAACAACCCGCTTCCATATAGGGGAGATGAAATATCCCTTTCTTCCTTTGCTTCATAGTCAATTGCCAGTGAATTGCAATTTGCAGCCTTACGGCCGACACTTCTATACCATCCAACAGGCTTCACAGTTGTACAACAATTGTTTTAGTCGTGAGTCATTCTATTTATTATAAATGAATTGCAATAAACCACCAACAGTCAACAAGAACCCTAATTGGGATTGCGCAACACTAATTGGAGTATTAATCTGAGAATCCAAAGGATGCGGTTTTAAAATCGATTCAAGGGAAACATTTTTAAAATTGCTGCCTTTAAGTGTTAAGAAGTAAAATCGTGGATCCTATGTCAGGGTTATATTTGGAACGTTAAAAACTTCTGGTGTAAGTTGGAATACCTCCTAGTTCAGGAAAATATTACTTGAAGTTTTATAATAGCACTCCACTGAAAACATGCCTTTCAATACCACAATGAATCAGACTCCATAAAGTCTTATATAAATACCCAGTAAAAGCATAAATGGCGTCCCAAAGCTTGAGTGTTCAACAAAATTTACATAATTTGGCAAATGTGTCAATAAAATCTAATGGTGTCGGATAACCATTTGCCAGCTGCATATACAAATAAATGCAGCAAGCAAAAAAGCAATAATAGCTTGTCTTTATTCTTTTAAAAGTAACTAATACCGTTTTAATACTCAAGGTCTGCACTGTTTCGTAAAAGGAATGTGACCAGAACTATTACAACTAGAGATTGTATTACCAATACTTATAAACAAAATTAATAAAATATGATTTTCTGAAATGGTTTATGTCACCTTTTAAATCGTTATTCCGCGTTTTAAATTAGCGCTTAGTTGAGACTACTTAAATGTTTGTATAGGACAAGGTCATAATAAATTCCGCACTCGCATATTTTAAACTACACACACCACCAAAGTGTAAATTTGGTATCTTTTCTATCGCATCATGTATTTTGTATTTTAAAATTAACACGTTCATAAAAATAATCTCATTTAAATAGTCAAGATAGATCTAACCTAAAAAGTCAAGTTCAAGTGCAAATTGTTTTGAAAACCAAGGCGACGATAATTGAACATTGAAAAGTTGTTGTTTCTAGACACGTGCAAAATAAAGAATTCCTGGCTTAAGATCCTGTTTTGTTAACTTTTCTTGCATGAATTTTACCTTTGACAAATGCATCGGTGTTTACAAACTATCAATTAGGTTATAAAAGAATAAAGGACACGTTTGTAGGTAATTTAATTAAGTTGTATTAAATTAGCTAATCAAGAAATAAATCATTGAATGTCTAATGGAAAAGTAAAACGAATGTAGAAAGTAAAATTTCTGGCAGCAACAGAATGACGCAACATAGTGAATGAACTATGCAAATAGGAATTTTGGAAAAGATCAAGCAAATAATTAAATACACTTCCCTGTTTTTTGGTTGTTTACATTTATATCGAATGACAAAATTTAATTAACAATCCGTTAGGTAAAAATTTAAATTTTATATTACTTTATTTTTGACACACATAAGCTGTGCTTAAATTAAATTTTTCCAACGTGAGATTGAAGGATCTTAACCCTTTTGTACATACCTCTCCATCGCTGTTGTTTTATGGTGTACATAAATAACTTGCATTAATCTACAAACTTGCCCAAAGACATTAATAAATCGCGACAAGAAGTTCAAGGTCAAGAGATTTATTTTTCATTAAATTACGCACGTGCTTGCTTACCTTTTGCAAATATTTTCACGATATTGAATACATTTTGAATATGTTTATCGCTTGAGTTTCCTTTCAGAAAAGTAACAATAATGAAAGTTGTAAAAAAATGAACACGAGCGCACAATTAGCTTTTAATTATTAGAAAGTATACCTACGTAATTAATTTTGCATGCATTAACTACAGTATCAAATACGTAATTACATTTATTATAAATGTTAATGGCGATAAATTGCAACAACATACCTTAATTTAATAGTTTGTAAAGATATGATGCAAAATTAAATGTGTAAATATTTATATTTTAAAACGTAAATATGGGTAAATTTCGCTGTCTCAAAACTTCACGGGTTTGAAGCATCCCATTTAATATTAGATTAAGATGACGATGGTCAACTACATGAAAAATTCAAGGATTTATAAAGCTGAACGGAAACTTTAGCTTGTCATTAAAAAATTTAAAGATCACCTGAACTTGCAATACGTCATTATATTATTTGCTGTAAAATATATTATAAGGAATATGACGGGAACAAAATGAAAATAAGATGGGACAAACACATGAAGCACACGTACACATACAGCGAAGATGGAAGTTTACCTTTCAACAATTATTATCTGTGCAGTTAGAAGGCAAACGAAAGCAAGGTGAACGAATAACTAACTTTAACTGCAATATTAACAGGTAGCGCCATCTAGTATCTTAAAATAAGAGTCAGAATCCACAAGCATCTTGGAACTAATTCTAAGCGAATACCTTACAATCGTGCATAATATACAAGATGTGTCAAAATGCAGTGAACACAAACATTTGAAGTGGAGCGCTTCGAAAAAAATCAGGCTTTAACAATAATTTTGTTTAAAATTATTCATGTAAAATGCCTCTTATTTAGAATATTTATTCCTGAAAATTGGCACCGCGCGTGCCTGCAACGCGAGTTCTGTTCAATTTTGTTTGTCGCATGCACAAAGTTCGCTCGCTGCTGGTACACGTAATGTTAATAATTTGTGCAATTTTAATCTATCGCTTTTGCCGCATCTATATATTAATTGTTACGTGAAACGTAAAAGTAAAATCCATTCGTTCCTTTTTCTTTACGTTAAACACACGATAAAACAAAATATTTGTATATCGTCTACATACTTGGTAAGAACAAAAAACTTGCTTTTTCTGTTAATTTCCATTTATTTAAATTAGTATTTATTTGCTTGATTTGCTCACCATAGATTTACTTATATTTTTGTGTTTACGTGGTATTAATTTAATTTAATTTTATTATATGCACGCGGGGGTAGTTCTAAATCGAGAAAAAATTAGTTGTCGTTTCCAACAATAGCTCAATTAGTGATTTCTAGAATAGTATAAAATGTCGCTATAAAACACAACGAATAAGCAATAAAAATGCACCGTCATACATTCTACGTGTTCAAGTTGGGAGCCACTGTAGAATTATTTGTCTAGATTAAAACGTACACAGTCAATGATATTCTGTTTATTTTAGGCGCGTTTGTAACTATGTAATTTTCTATACATTTTTTTAAACTTACAGTTAAGTCATTGTCGCAAAATCAGTGCTTAGTTAGTTTAATTATCAATAACCTTGAAAAATATTGCATAATTACAAACAAACCTTAGTTGCATTTAGATTGTAGCATAGTAGTTTTTAGTTTCATGTGTTCCTTGTTTTTTGCGATTTTTATGTGGTCATATGAAATAATTAGTTTATGCAGTGCCTGTAGGCACTCCATAACAATCGACAGAACGTTACGTAATGAGCAAAATACTTCGCGAAACCCCTGAAAGTATTCGCCATATATTTGTATATTACCTATGTACGTTGTGTTACATTATATTCGCTGAGTTTATGCGTAAATTGTATTTTTGTTCTTTTTTGGCTACAGGAAAATCTTACGATTTAATAATAAAATGATTACTGCAAAATGGTAGTTTAATACTAGTTGTTGTGTAATTAGACGTGTTTAAAATTAAATGTTTAATTTTTGTGCGGGCAAATCTAAAAATGGATAAAGGTGGGTTTGCAATAAAAGAGGTCAGCGCATAGGAAATATTGTATTAGAGACGTTGCAATCTATACGAGATATTTTGATTACGTCATGCAATTGAAATAATAACGTGTCTAGACGTATGTACTCCAATAATCCTCAAAAATGTATTATTTTTCTTTTTTCCTAAAAGGACCCTACTTGACTTCATTGTTATTAATCGATGTCCGTTAGCAACAGTTTGTCGCAGCATTTCAAAGTGACTGTACAGTTTACTTTCAAATTTAATTCGCTAACAAACATTACACTATAAACAATTCTTCACACCATCGTCACGGTGGCAACGCCTGCAATTGACCAGCATTTACTCACTATTGTATGTTACGGTTTCGCTAAGAAATTCGTTCGGTATATTTCAGCCACAGCAGCACTAGACACAACTGGTCGAACTGTTTGTTTAGAGATTTATGTTTTATGGTGCCACGGTTTAGGCAATAAAACAATATGCAGTGGTGTAAAAATTAAAAATCGCACAGAACTTCTTCAATATAGAGACCAGCGTAATTGGCCAGTTGATACTCCATTGGCTAATAAAATAAGATCAAAGTTTAGGCTAATAGATAGCAATGCTAGGAATCAGTAAGCTGTTGCATTTGCAACAATATCGAGCGCATGAAGTAGCCACCGAATTCCCTAGAAAACATATTTTCTAACCTCAAAAAACAGTTCGCTAAAGAATGGAGAAGATTACAACAATTAACTATAGATACTTTTCTAATAGAAAAACGTTGGGAAGCTATCACATGTGCGAGAGATGCCCCTACACCATACTCAAATTCTGAAATTTTGTTTCTTTACATTTTGTGAGTTCAGTTATTGTATCCGTTTTAATAAAGAAAAAATAGTCCGTGTTCTTCGTTGTAGTACATTTTGAGAATTTCTTTGTCGCTTCAAATGATCGGCGATGTAGATAATAAACTAAGTTAAATCATAACCGCCGAGACAGCTTCCCTTTCAGTTTGGATAGTTCCCTTCAATTCATCTAAAGTTCGTTGTATGTTCTTGTACACTTTTCCTTTTAAAAACTCCAAGGGGAAATACTGGAACAATAATATCAAATGACCTAGAGCGGAAATAGAATCCATTATTACAATAAAACTCATGTTGTGTGGTGCGCCTGTAGTATGACTAGTTGAACCATTCTGCTGAACCCAAAATAGTTCCATCGCTTCTTTCTTTAATTGAGGAAGATAAACATTTGTAGCACATTTACATATCTAGCAGAGCTAATTGCTTTTTTCAAAAAAATATGGGCCGTAAATTTTTGATAACGCAATGACGTTTGCATGGTTTGTGTGTTGCAGAGTACTTGTGGTTTTGTTTGTTTATGAAACTATTTAAATAAAAATGTGTTTGACCGGTCATAAATAAAGAATGTTCGTTATCTGGAATATCATATGGGAGTTCTAAGAACTTTGACAAACGGGTGCGATGTAGCTTATCTCGATCTATTAATTTATGTACAACAGCAATCTTGTGTGGATGAAATCACGTGCAACATTTCTGTGCACTAAACGGCCAGTACAAAGAAAATTTGATTGTGCAGGTAAGCATTTACATAGACAAACACAAAATACTATGTATACCTCGCTAGTACTGCCGCTGCATTACATTCTAACGTCAGGTTTCCGCAATCGCTTATCAGATTAACAACGATTAATTGCCGAGCGGTGACGAAATTCATTTTTAAATGACCATTGAAAACTTCAATTTTATGTAGGTAAGAATGTATTATTTTATTTTCAAGATCTTTTTAATTTTATTTACCTTCGCTAATGTAACATTACCTGCTTTGTTTGACAACATTCAAATAAAAATAATTATTTATTATCAGTACGGAAAATTTAAATAGAAACATACTTACACGCGCTTTTCAAATAGTTAAGCTTCGAAATGATTCAAATTTTGCTGCTTGTTTTAGACTTTGCGCATACTATTTTAAATATACGAAAAATTGTATATCAGCCTTCTATTGGCAAATTAAATAACAGCAAAATGGTGAATGTAAAAATTAATAAATAACTTTTAACTAAATATTCTTTAAATTGCACAAATAAAATTTATTGAAGCTTTAAACATTGTAATTTGGCTGTCAACTGATACTAAAAACCTAACAAACGTTCGTAATATATTTCTACGAAGCGACAATTGTTATAATTGACATAAGTTTTAATTTTAATAGGCATGTATAAAGTTAAAGCCTGTTTGATTACATTAATTTATATAAAAGATATGTATTACTGCACATAAATTAAGTCACATTTGATTTTGAATATTTTCACGCCATTGATTGCAAACATTAAATATTTATCAAAACGCAATTTACGTTTAAAAAGGCTGCGATTTAAACCTTTATTAAATTAGCACAAATATTTGTAAATTTTGTGTAAAATTTAACAGTGTTAAAACGACCTCAAACAATAGGCCTTTCCGAAAATCAATCCATTAGTCATGAAAACAATTGTTGAAACAATCATCACTATGGCAATTACGATGAATTGGGTTAACCCAGATTAATTTTCGTAAAGACTTATTGCAGAACATTTTTAAAAATAAAAGTTATTTTAAAAAGTTTTTCTTTTCAATAATACAAATATACCGAAAATGATATGTATTAAGTAAAAAGCTCGTTTTTGTTGTAAAGAAATTGTAAACGCGTATAATTAAAAGGTACTATAAAAATTTTAAAGAAAAAACTTTTTATTCAAAACATTATCGATTCAATGCATTTTACAGGTATTTAATAATCCAGCTGAAAATATTAGAAATCGTATGAGTTATCCTGTTGCTGGAGTCTTACAGTCAGCCAGTCATTTATTATTGGGCACAGTAAACCAAGTTAAAAGCAGGGGTGGACTGAAAACTTTAATTGCAAATATTTCGAAAACTGTGCAATCTAGACACCTGGTCTATAAACGGTTTTGTCGTGTATACCAAGATATATCTGCTGTTAACTAATGCTAATTATTTGCGAATACCCTGTATTATAAAAAATTATTGAGTAGTTATAATTTAAATTTCGTTACGCAAAGCATTACTGGTTATCTAACATAATAATTTAAATTAAAATCAAAATAAAGAAATATAGGTAATTGTTGTTATACAAAATTTGAAATTAGAATAGTCAAAGGTTAAAGGAGAATTTCTCTCAAAACAGTTACATGGAATTATTTCTCAACGAAATTGAACTATAAAAACTAAGTACCAAAATTACCCGAAATGTAAATAATATAATTATTCAAATGTTTTTAATCTGTAACGACTTAATATAGTGTAATTTATCTAAGTCAATTATTAAACAGGTTTCAAGAAAGGAAAGTTTTGTTTTATACATTTATCTCGGACAAGGACCTTGACTTCGAAATTCTATTGTATTACTAGGTCAACGTCCGGGATGTTATCGAAATTCTTTTCGTTAGATTGAATTGGGCACCGTTTTATTCACTTTTAATTTGTTTAATTTTTACAGAAACTTATCCCTCAGAAATTATTATTCTACTTCAATATTACGAGTGAAACAGTCTTATCCGTACAGTTAATCCAAACTTTGTTATTTTTAACACAATTATTATAATATTGGGCTTCATATGTTCACTGCAACCATTTCGACTAAAAGTCCTTGTTTAAGTAATGCTAAGTGTTTTAAATTTCCCCCTTTTGATTTTATTTTATACGAGAATAGACGTTGAATATAGTTTGAAATTGTCCTATAGAATGGTTCGTTATGAAAACTTTCACACGCGAGTATTTTGGCTGTCGAACGTGATATCTACGTTTCCGAATTATTAATTACAATTACATTAAACTTATCACTCAAAGATAACTTCCAGAAATTTTAACTTTTAACTAAATTTATTTTTATTGTATTACACAATATTTATAAAAAACGCCTAGCTTACGTTTGCTTCTTCGTTATTTTCTTAAAACGTGTTCGCGGATTGTCACATTAATTATAATAAAGTTTATGTCAACAAATGTATTTTACCATTTCTGTTAAATCTTTGTCATATTCTAATTTAATGTGCATCAACATTCAATTCCAATAGCGTCAGAATGGTTCGTTATGAAAACTTTCACACGCGAGTATTTTGGCTGTCGAACGTGATAGCTACGTTTCCGAATTATTAATTACAATTACATTAAACTTATCACTCAAAGATAACTTCCAGAAATTTTAACTTTTAACTAAATTTGTTTTTATTGTATTACACAATATTTATAAAAAACGCCTAGCTTACGTTTGCTTCTTCGTTATTTTCTTAAAACGTGTACGCGGATTGTGACATTAATTATAATAAAGTTTATGCCAACAAATGGATTTTACCATGTCTGTTAAATCTTCGTCATATTCTAAGTTAATGTGCATCAACATTCAATTCCAATAACGTCAAAGAGGATATGAAGTGCTTTAATATTTTATTAGAGCAGGGCGTAAGCTTCAATTTGTTATAAACTGTTTTGGAATACTTAATGACGTAGAAAGCAGTAAAATCTGAAGTATTTAAATAGTCTACTAGGAGGTTGATGCATAGTGGCGATAGACAAACCATTTATTGTGATATAGAAAACCGGTATAAAGATCACCGAAAATGACCTCAATGCAGTATTGCAACAGTACCATTATAAATTGGATCTTGCGCATTTAAAAAAAGTTTTAGTTCTGCGAATAATATTGAAACAACTCAGATAAATCCAGAGCAGCCACAGTATGAGTAGAGACATAGATGTATTTTTCAATAGGCCTTTGCATAAGGCTGATGTCTTGTAACTTTGTGCGAAGCACACTCAACAAAATATAGCACATTTTGGAGTCAATTCGCGCACTTCCTTGTTTAGAATGGAAGCACTTAATTTAAAGACGAAATTAAACTGGTACACATTTTCACCACAATGCACGTCGATAACTCGCCTCGTTCCGCACTATGATTTTTTTCTCCAAGGTCGACAGGTTTGCAAGAAAATAATATCACCGACATGTATAATATCAACTTATACGTACTACACTAAAAATTTAAATCAAATCAAAGAGGAACTTGTTCTGAAAATTGCAGGAAAATGAATAATTATAATTAAATTAATCGACCAGTAGCTTCTTTTAAAATAAATTATTGTAAAATAATGGACTATCATTAATTCGTCCCGGTAACTACATACAGGATGTAAGCAAAATGTAACCCTACAAAACCAACGTAACAATATCATTTAAAACTTGTTATAAGTTGACTTCGCGGTTTGTCTGAAGTAGCAATAGATTTCTTAGTACTTTATACATACTGCAAAGCAATTTCCCTGCATTAATTGTATATCTTGTTTACAGTTGGAAGGTCTTATACCTAGTTACAAGACTTGTAATACATAATTAATTAATCGCACCTCGCTTTGTCTTCGCGGCGTTGTGCGAAAAAATTACTATAACGAGCTTTTTGCTTTTTATAATTTGAATTTGTCGAACCTTACGTTACTTCGACAAAATTGGATTGGTTTTATAGTTATAAATCTAATCTAAAATAATTTTTTGAATTCGTTAAATAATTTTGTAGATTCGCCCCGTATTTTAATTTTTCCTGCTTTCATCAACCCGATACGGAATTTATACTAACTTCCCTTTTTTTGTGTCTGCAGGTTTACTTATTCCAATTTGCAATTTATGATATTTTTACTGTTAGGTCGGAGTTCTATAACCCCAATAAGTACAACTTACTTTTAAATACCTCGGTTATTTTAACACTTCATCTCTATTTTCTTAGGGTATTGCCCTAAAATTTTCTTCGGGAAACTGGTGTTAGTTCTATAACCCTTTTTTAGATTAGTTAAAATTTAAAGAAAACACCGTATGACGTAAAATAACTTTAACATTTATTAGTATTTTATAATGCAAGATTAATTGCCACATGATTAATAAAATTAAAATATATGTTCCATTTATTTAAAATTATTCTGGTCAGTAAAACAAAATGTATCTTAAACTTATTTACATAACTGTATTTCAAGCCACAAAAATTCGTCCTTTGTTTATTTGAAAGCAACCTTCTTGGCGTTTGAAAGAATTTTTTAATCGACTATTCTATACCTTGACATAAACAATATATAGACTTAGCTACTTAGTACTGGTTAATGTTTTTTTGACTTCCGCTCTTGAATTGGCGAATATAAACTCAGTCAGGGGTTGTCTTTCCACCTTACTAATAACAGCTTTGACAGCAGACTTTTTTGTCCACTTTCCAATAAAATACCCACTTATAGAGTTTTTAATTCTTCATTCTTTGTAATTTAAATAGCGTTAGGTAGCTAATTTGGCCGCTTGAATCTAAGGAAATATTCTGTTATACACTTTTTCGCAGATAACTGAATTCTACCAGCTATCAGAATGCCGCATCAAAATGTACTTTATCGCACGACTAGATAACAAATACTAATTCGGCAGCTCTATTTAATTGCACTTATCCGATAATTTGGATAAGTCGGTCGCTAGTTTTTACCCTTGCGACAATGTTCGAAACTCACTCTAAATAACCTTAATTCATAATCAGGCACAATAATTCTTTGATTGATAGACCGTCGAGCTAACTAATCACAACAATTCGTAATTACTTCAAACAATTGCAACAACTAGTAATAACCTCTAATTACCGGGTCTAATAAAGATTAACACTAACATACTAAAAATAGATCGAAGATAAGAATTTCCAGCCTTGACTTTTTTTATTCAACCCCCGCTCTCATGGAATTTACTTTTTTATAAAATTGACTGAGGTCACGCTTTTTTCCGTTGAATATAAACACCATAAATAATTGTAATGTCTTCAACGCCGGGACTTCACTAATATACCATTAAATTAAGTAACTGTTTTTCCCTCGATTTGAAATATTTAAACACCTTAATTCTAACTTAATTTAAAAAATATATTATAACAATAGAAAAATTAAAATTAAAACGTATGGCACTTGTTTTAACAATTTCAGACTTCTTTCTGATGCGTTTTCTTAATTATTTGTTTTGATAGTTGTACATTATGCTAAGCACTTCTCTTGGTGTATGTTTCTATTATTCCTGAGCCTAACTAAGGTACTCGATAAAGGTTTTGCAACGAGCGAAGTTTTTCTGCAACCACTTATTAAATTACATCACTGTATTCTTTCTTAATTAAATTTTAACTCATCTTTAACTCACTTTTAAGCAAGTTCTAACTACAATAAAATCGATAATGTCAAGATCGCCGATCGAACCGAAAATATTAACATTACCGCTATGAAACCACTGGAAGGTGTTGGAAGCCGAAAGGACCAATTATTGTACTACGCAAAATTATGAAGGAAATACACCCAAATTAATTGAATTACAACTTTTTTGTGGCCGAAGCTTTGACTACTATCATCATTTCGCTATGCCTGGAAGTATTTCTAACCCTCAGTAGGGAATTTTAACCACCTAAACATTATACTGACACGTTACCTACAATTTTACTTCCTTATCTAAACAGAAGGAACGTCTTTGAATTTTTTTCTCTAAATATCTACCGCTGTCGACCGACTTGGCCCAGGTTCTTTGACACGGAGGCAAATACGTTAACCACTAAACCACTGAGATCAGCATGAACTTAGCAATAATGATATTGATATTTTCTTCAATGTATAATGAAGCCGAATCTGGAGGTGTTTCAACCCCCAGGAAAGATATTTAACCTTCCTTTCACAGATGTTTTTAGATTACTTTCCGGTGAAAAATTACAAATCTTGGCTGAATTTGAGTCCGTATCCTTGACGAACTTATACTAGCCAACGAGGATAAAAAAGAGTAATGATTTACACGTGCTTATATATTAATCTATATAATCTTTTATTTGTTTAGAGATATGTATATTATCAATTGTTATAAACAATGTATCTATTAAGATACGATTTATTGCATCTACGACATTAATAATCCAAATATGTACCTAATACATATTTATAATATCAATAATTTTAATAATAATATTTAATTTATGAGATTTAATCTAATATGTTTTATAGAGATCGTTTCGTATAAGAAGTACACAGTGACGCTATACTACTTATGACATTTTAAACTTTTCTTCTATTTATTGAAGAATTGTAATAATCATCTGTATACGACAAAACAGAAATTTCTGTTTTGACAAATTAGGAGATCGATACAATTCAATAAATGGACAAATATTAAAAAATGTAACAAGTACGTATGACGTCCCTGTACACTTCTTATGTTAAATTACCTCTAAGGGTTTATTGCCGTAATTGTTGCTTCCAAATGAATTAATCTCATCTTTAGTTAGCCAAAGGAGATATAAAATTCTTCTCTGAATTTAATTATAATAAAAATTATTATGCTGGCCAAAAATAAATAAAATGGGAAAATTAATAATTTATCCTACCCCAACGAATTCTTAAGTGAAAGTTAAATAAATGTGTCGCAAGACTCAGATAAACGTACTTATCGCACAATCTGTTTCATATAAGGATTCGTTACGATATAATGAACGCTGTGTAGCGCGGCCTTTAATTTATATAATTTCGCGATAGCGTGAATAATATCGCACTAATGCTACTAGCAATAACATTGATAACACCAAAAATATTTATAACACTGATAATTTTGTGTTTTAATAAATACAGCTGTTTATTCCGAATAGAATCTGTAATGATTGATAATAAAAACAATATATTAATTCAAAACTTTTTACGCGCAAATATTTATTAATTTATAACAAATACAATTGTTTGTACTTATAAAAGTCTTTCAATGGCGGTCAGTTTTGAAGGCTTCAACGTATGTTTCAGCATCAGCTGTCATTTTAAGAACTATCAAAATTTGCTATTTCAATTCAATTTATTTAGAGTTATTCGTATCCAAGACAGTGTCAATTAATCGACGATAATATAAAACATGTTATAGTTGTTTTCGACACAAGGGTGCTGTCACCCCATATTTCAGGCCCGAAATCGATTCTGACAGAACAAGGCGTAAGACGAGTACGATAATTAACCCTGGAATTTCATTAAACTTTAAATTGATATTAATATCCTCAAAATGGGCGAAAATAATTTGGTCGGTAGCGCACATTATCGGGTGGCAATTGCAATCAACTAAATACTTAAAACTGAAGCCCCTTAAAAAATGACCTACTTCACCGGATGTTACGTCAAAAGAATGTTCTAGAATCATTTACTTTTAGCAAAGAAATTTACACGGGAACGTGTTGCTCAGTGGTTTTATTCTAACCGTGTGAACTAAAAATTAACGGCTTCTCTAAAATAGATCTATTTTAAATTATAAACACGCATTTTCTTGAAGGAAAGAATTTTTAACAATTGTAGCTGCGAGATTTGTTTAATTATAACTTAAAAATTGTCAGATTTTGGTGGCGTTCCGCTAATAAAGGACAATATATTTTTTCTGTAAGTTGCCGCCGTGTTGTTTTGTGTTTTTGGTTTTGACTAAGTTTTGTTAGTCCCTTGAGTTTTCTCGGAGCTCTTTTTTCTTCTTCTCTCCATGCAGCAGTGTATTTGGATTTGGATTTACGATCCAACCGGTACTCCTGTTGTCCTCACTTCTTTCCTTCCTTCTTCGCCTGGGAAAACTTGAGATTTGACATCTCATAGCCAAAATTCTGTTTTTGTTCTTTTAATTTCAGTTTCGGTTGTAGTTCTCTTTATGAGAAATTTTAGGCTGCAAACAGAGTCGTCTCGTTTTTGTAATTTTAAATTCGAATCTGGTTTTACGAAATGATTTGTTTGGTTGTTTGTTTGGTATTTTGAGAAATTTTCGGTGAAAATTTATTTTGCCCAGGGTGGTCAGATTTTGGTGGCGTTCCGCAAAGGACAAAATCTTTTTTTTTCTTTAAGTTGCCACCATGGTTTTGTTTTCTTAGCAACGGAGTTGTTGACGGAACAACGGCAAATAGAATTTAGAGAAAAAAAGTAAATAAATTGGTTTTGGTAATCGGATAAAAAAAACACGATAGACGCGTTTCTTTCACGTCCGTGTCGATTCAGAATCTAATCGTTCCAGTAAGTGTGACAGAGAAACGTAATTTCCGAACGTCTGAT